>OX377620.1:168204230-168360578 GCA_947397865.1 Polietes domitor | reverse complement strand
CTTGGAAAGTTTTCAAGAAGCGATCGGATGAGGTACTGCCGAGCCAGTTGTGGTAGTCATATGAATGATATTGTGTTCCATTATTAAATGACAAAAGTTCAACCATTCCAATAGAACCAGAAATTTGAAAAAAAAAATCTGTACCATAAGTACCATAAGAAAGGTCGATTCTAATATAAAATTTTAAACGGTTCAACCTATTTTGCCATTCGAAATGGGTCAAATCGCTTCAGATTTAGATATAGCCACCACGAATTGAGATTTTCTGCTCTAGAAACCACATAATTTAGTCGATTTTGATCAAATTTGGTGCAACACCATATGTTTCAACTAGAACGATGTGTTATGGAAATGGGTCAAATCGGTCCAGATTCAGATATAGCCACAATACAAATTTCGCTATGACTATTTCCGTACTAGAAATCTTTTATTTCAACCGATTTTCTTCAAATTTGTAGCAACATCTAATATTGCAAATAGAAACTTCTCTGGTGAAAGTCGGTTCAGATTTAGATGTAGACACCATTTTTCAAATTTCGCTCCCCATTTGACTTTTTGCGCTCTCAAAACCATATATTTTGACATATTAGCACAACACCGATATCTGGTGAAAGTGGGCCAAATCGGTTTAGATTTGACTTATTCCGCGTTCGAAATCGCGATTTTTAATAAATTTTTTTTAAATTTGGCACCTTATGTTTCTACTAGAAACATCTGGGTTAAATCGGTTCAGATTTTTATATGGCTTCCATACAAATTTGGCTTCCGATTTGACGTTTCCCCCTCTCGAAACCATATATTTTAATAGATTTTCTTCTAATAAATATTTCAACTATAAACATCTTCTTTATCCCCTCTAATATGATACGGCTTGCGGTTATCGCTATGCTCTTTGCAATCAAAAACAGAAAAAAAGATTGTGCTATTAAGTCATTTGGAATGTGGTGTATGTAATTGCAGACTTTTTAATTCGTCTACAGTGAATTGGTATGTGGTTGCCACATACAATGTGCCATATATGGCAACATGATTGCATATGAGTATTTTCATACACAAGCATATGCCATGAAAAATCAATTTTTGGAAATCGGCTTATGGAAAGCATCTTAGAATTCCATATATAGACTCAATATGTGGCTGTGAGGTAGCAGACCCTCATCCTGTTTGTTCATACAACACAACTGCAATGCTTTGGGGAAATCGTTTTAAGGATTCCAGGTATGTATGCGAGAGAACAAATCAATCTGTGCGATGAGATTTAATGGAATTTTGTGTGTGTGTGTGTGTGTGCTGAATGTGGTGCTATTGCTGAGGAGGACGCGAGTGGTGGAAGCCCCAAATGTTGTACACTTTATGGTTATCAGATTCGATTCTCCAAAAATTCATTTGAGAAGGCTTTTGTGAAGAGTGAACAAGTATGTGGTTAGCTTGAATGCGAAGTGTTATAGTCACAGAAATAAGCATCGAGCAATATCAACCGGAAATTGGCGTTAAGCGAAGCAAATAGCTGCCAGACGTGATGATTTTACGTTCTATTGATATTTTGATTTTTTTGAGAGAGAGTTCGGCTTTTTTCTCTCTTTGTAATATATATTTTTTGCTGAATAGTGCTTTTAATTTTAACTTATGTATTTTTACCTTATACAGAGTTTTCCAACCAGAGGTGTTATTTTGGTATGCAAAGAAAAATGCCATCTTTTTAAGATAAATGATCGGATGTTTATTTCATAGTAAAGAGGAAGGTATGACGTAAATAATGAAAAGCAACATCAGTCAAATTGCCACCACGACCATATTCTTTTTATGTACTTTTCCATAACTAAATCGCAAAGTGGCTGCCCTATGTCCTCGATAGTCTCACGAATTCTATCTTTGAGGTCTTGAATCGACGCTGGGCTGTTGACGTAGACCTTATCTTTCACGTGGCCCCAATGGAAGGAGACGCAAGGTGTTAAATCACAAGATCTCGGTGTCCCATTGTGATCACCTCTTCGAGAGGTAACACGGTCCGGAAACTTTTCCCGTAAAAGAGCTATGGTTTCGTTGCTTGTGTG
This sequence comes from Polietes domitor, assembly GCA_947397865.1. Taxonomy (NCBI): domain Eukaryota; kingdom Metazoa; phylum Arthropoda; class Insecta; order Diptera; family Muscidae; genus Polietes; species Polietes domitor. The sequence goes on along the minus strand of OX377620.1, from coordinate 168,358,524 downwards.
GCATGTAGCGCCGTCTTGTTGAAAGTAAATGTTGTCCAGTTCAATACCATCCAACTCCGACCATACAAAATCATTAATCATCTCTCGATAGCGCAATCCATTCGCCGTAACTGTTGATCGAACCTCATTTTCGAAAAAGTAAGTTCCAATGACCCCGCCGTACCATAAACCGCAGTCACACGATGAGGATGGAGAGGCTTCTCAGCAATAACTCTTGGGTTTTCCGAGCCCCAGATGCGACAATTTTGCTTGTTGACATAGCCACCGAGGTGGAAATGGGCCTCATGATGATTCTTCGATGGAATTCCGGAACATTTTTATTCATGAATTTGGTGTAGTTTCTGCTTGTAAAATGTCAACGAATAAAAGCTTCACAAGTGACAAGTGACGATTTTTGATTTAGAAACGCTATTAGAGCGAATATTATTGAGAATCAAAGCAGAATTTTGTCATCGAAAGAAGCACTTTGTCTACGCTGCGTCCTCTGACTGTGTTTGGCAAAGTTTGATATTAAGATACCCAATAGGAAATGTAGAATTATAAAATCTTTTAAATATGGCTAGAATCAATGAACTCCTTCTTCGTTCGAATGTTAGCTACGAAAAAATAATTGTGTCCAATTTTTCTATTTTGTCATTCCGTTTCTAACACCTTGACCTGAGACCCTATAAAGTATATATATTATTGATCATCATAAAATTCTAAGACGATCTAGCCATGTCCGTCCGTTCGTCCGACTGTTGAAAGCACGCTAGCATCTAAACGAAAAGCACTAGACGTCTAAATTTTCCACAAATGCGTCTTATAGTCGTAGATCGGTTGGGATGGCAACTGGGCGAAATCGGCCTAAAGGAAAAAAATTTGCTTCACAAGGACTGAAAATACCCATGATAACCCCTAACATTTTAGAGTAATTAAGAATTTTTTTCAATATGTCTGCTTGTACATATATGATATTGGGCATGCACATTCCCCTTATAACATAAACGCGCACCATAAAGTGATATTTATTTGTAGCAAAAAGGGATACAAATGGTACATATTAAACGACAACAGTTAGAAACACGAAATTCGGTGTGTACATTCCTCTAATTGAGTAGATACATACTATAAAAGTATTTTTTCAAAATTCCTACTTTTAAAGGGTAAAATGGGAATAGAGGGATAAAAATGGTACCAACCAAACTGCTGCACCTTGTGATGACAAAAGTCATACTTCGTTTTTGGTCACATAAATAAATAATGAATTATTGCATCTTGTGTTAGTATTATATATTATTATTTATAATTTAAAATAATGGAATGTTTGTTTAAGTTTAAATTGTTTTAATGAATTAAAGTTTGAGTTATTTCCTTATGATTGTATGATACCACGTTGCGGCCCTCGTTCAGCTGGTTCATCATCCTACTGAGTCCGACCAATAAGTGTTAAGTTTTATATGTTAGTAAATAAGTGTTAAATGTGAAATCACGTGATTATGAACTGAAGTTAGTTTTAATAAAATATTATAACGTTATTGGGAAAAAATTAAATAATGAATAAAAGCAGATAAAAATGGTACCAACCAAATGGGCGCAGTTGAAGCATGCAATTCGGAGTATACATTCTTCTGACTGCATAGACACGTAAAAAACGGATTTACAGAAATTCGTACCTTTTGGGATTAAAATGGAAATAGGGGATAAAAATAGTACCAACCAAATGACCGCAGCTAGAGTCATAAAAGTCGGAGTATGCATTCCTCTGACTGCGTAGACACGTAAAATAAAAGGTTTCATCCAAATTCGTACTTTCAAGGGATACAATGGGTACAGAGGGATAAAAATAGTACCAACTAAACGACTACAGCTAGAGTGATGAAATTCGGTGAGATTTTTCCGGTAATGTTACTGCATTTCTACGAAAATCGACAGCCTCTGTGGAATCCAAACCATGGTGGAGGGTTTCTTTTTTTTAATTTCTGCTTTATATGCACTTGAATTTCGTTCGTACATTCATCCTATAGCTCGAACGCACCAAAAGGTATATAAAATATTAAGAGGGCAAAATGGGACAATAAGGGATAAAAATGGTACCAATGACACGATAACAGTTAGAATCAGGAAATTCGGTGTGTGCATCCCTCTAATTGTCAATTTAGATCGAGTCTACGCAGTCAACGAAATGTACACATCAAAATTCACTATTATAGCTGCTGTCGTTTGGTTGGTACCATTTCTATCCCCATCCGACCGATTTTCCGCCTAAAAGTACAAAGTTCGATATTCGTCAGAAGAATGTATGTACCGAATTTCATGATTTCAACTTCAGCGGTTAGGTTAGTACCATATTTATCCCTCTTTTCCAATTGTATCCCTTAAAAGTAGGAATTTTGAATAATCCCCCTATTTTACGTATCTACGCAATTAAAGGGCTGTACATTCCGCATTTCATGTTTCTAGCTTTTGTCGTATCATTGATACCCTTTAATCCCTTTTGTCCCATTTCACTCGTTAACACTTTTATTCAACTTTATGTGCTTTAAGATTACAAGAGGAATGAACGCTAGTATGGAATGAACGGTAGGGAAGAATTTTACCCTCTGGGCCGATTTCGCCCACTTTCAATCCGATTAGCAACCACAAGACATATTTAGGGAAATTTTGAAACTCCTAGCTCATTTCTTTCGTGCTTTCAACAGACAGACGGACAGACAAACGGACATGACCAGATCATTTTAGATTTTTACCACGATCCAGAATATATATATACTTTATGGAGTCTGCGACGAATAATTCAAGGTGTTACAAACGGAATGACAAAGTGTGTATACCCCCATCCGAAGGAGGAAGATATCAAAAAAAATATGTCCACAATATTTTCGACTCTAGACGAACGCATCGTCGAAATTAAGGGCATTACTAAATTGAACTTTCTACTCATACGCACTATACTTTGGCACACGCGTTGATGAAGCATTTGAGGAACTTATATCTGTAACAAATAACACGTGTAATTTAGTATGATTTTATAAACTAACAGCAGTCATTCTGTGCAACTACAGCTTGAGATTATATGCGTATGTTTAACATTAATTAATTAATAAAATGTATACGCGCCCTGTGACTTTTGCTATACCTCAGTCCGAGCTGAATAAATCATTGCAGTAGAATGTACTCTAGTTCAGTTTGTTCCTTTGTTTTCAACATTAGTTTATGGGACATTTTAAAAAAACATATTGACCGCTTAAGCTTCAGGACACTGCAGAAATCAGACTCACCTCTTGAAAGTATAACTCTGCTAGCGAAAATATAAGTCTGAGCAACTACCACACAAATTGGTGCGTATGATTAATATTAATAAATTAATAAAATGTATACGCTCCCTGTGGCTTTAGATAGATTTTTATTTAAAAGGTCGCAGTCCTACTTACACGAAATCAGTGCTACTTTTGTTTTCAACATAGATTATTTTTTGAGAGAATTTAAAGGAGACCGCAAAAGCTTCAGGCCCCTACACAGTCAGATTAACCTGTTAAATGGCAATTTTGTGCTAGTAAAGCATAAATTGATGCGTATGATTAACATTAATTAATTAATAAAATGAATACGTCCCCTGCAAGTTTAGTTAAACTTTCATTTAAAAGGTCACAGTCCAACTTACATGAACCCAGTGCTACACCCCATTCTGGTTCTGTCGTCTTCCTTTGTTTCCAATATTAGATTATTGGTTGGAAGAATTTAAAGGAGAGTAGTGACGTTGACCAGCGCTGGTTCAAGTTGAACTGAATGCTGAAGCTACTAGACTGACTTTTCAAAAAGACATATTTACATATAAGACATATTGAGTGAAAGTGAACACGCCGAAAATATTAGGCGATTGTCAGTCGCCATTAGAAAGAAGCATTTCCAGATATAGGCAAAGTGATAAGAAAAGTATAAATTTTAAAGACATCCCTATTCGCCCCATTCTCCGCCCAAATGTACAAATTTCGAAAAAACTCCTTTTTCGAGTCTTCATAGTCAGAATGTATACACCGAATTTCATGATTTCAACTTCAGCAGTTTAGTAGGTTCCATTTTTATCCCTCTTTTTCAATTATATCCCTTAAAAGTACGAATTTCGAAAAATCCCTCTATTTTACGTGCCCATGCAATTAGAGGGATGTACACACCGAATTTCATGATTCTAGCTGTTGTCGTATCATTGGTACCATATTTTATCCCTTTTTGTCCCATTTCGCCAGCTAAAACTTTTATTTTCTTTGTGTTGCTTCCAAGCTACAAGAGGAATGTCCGCAACAAATTTTAACTGTATGAAAATCAAAAATTTAATTAATAATCCAAGGCTACCAATATTTGTATACTATGTATATATATAGTGGAAATAATACTTCAATTCATAAAGTAAATATAAGGCAGCAATCATAAATACCCTAAATATTGGTGGATAGAGAGTGTATTTTCAGCTACAGTCGTTTGGTTCGTTGTATTTCCATCCTATTTTAATTTCAAAAGTATAAATTTTGAAAATACCTTATCTCTCACTTACGCAGTATAAGACAACTTCATGATTCTACCATTTTTTGTCGTAAAAGCAACAGAATAAAGTACGAATTTGAAAAAAAATATTTTACGTGGCTATGCAGTCAGAGGAATGTATACACCGAATTCCATGATTCTATCAGCGGCCATTTTGTTGGTACCATTTTTATCCCATTTTTCCAATTTTGCCCCCTCAAGACTACGACTATCTAAAATCTCTTTATTTTACGTATCTACACAATTAGAGGGACGTACTCACTGAATTTCATCCCCTGTAGCCATTGTATCCATTGAAAGTACGAATATGGAAAAAACGTTTTATTTTTCGTGTCTACGCAGTCAGAGGAATGTATACTCCGAATTTCATGATTCTAGCTGCTGTCATTTGGTAGGTACTATTTTTATCCCCTTTTTCCATTTGAACCCCAAAAAGTACGAATTTTGGAAAGTTCTTTTATTTTACGTGTCTACGCAATCAGAGGAATGCATATATCGAATTTCATTATTCTAGGTGCAGCCGTTAGGTTGGTACTATTTTTATCCCTCTATCCCCATTTAACCCCTTAAAAGTACGAATTTAGAAAGAATACTTTTATATTATGTATCTACTCTATTAGAGGAATGTACACGCCAAATTTCGTGTTTCTATCTGTTGTCGTTTGATAGGTACCATTTTTATCCCTTTTTGTCCCATTTCGCCCCCTACAAATAAAAATCACTCTATGGTGCCCTTTTATGCTATAGAGGGAATGCGAATTGCAAATATCAAGTAAATACAAGCTAATATGTTCAAAAAACATGCTGAAATACTCTAAATATTAGGGGTATTTTCAGTCCTTGTGAGGGAAAAAATTTTCCCTCTGGGCCGATTTCGTCCACTTTCAATCCCAACCGATCTACAACTATAAGACACATTTAGAAAAAATTTGAACCTCCTAGCTCATTTCGTTCGGCCGTTATCGTGCTTTCAACAGACAGACGGACATGGCTATATCGTCTTAGAATTTTACCACGACCCAGAATATATATACTTTATGGGGTCTCCGATGAATATTTCAAGGTGTTACAAACGGAATGACAAAGTGGTCATTCCGTAGAGGGTATAAAAATGTGGCCATGTCGGCTTTGAACGGCTATATATACAGTAGCTCCCTTTCTGTAAGTACCAAAATATTATCTTTGATTGAATTGAGCTTCCCCTGGCCCCCTCGCGGAAAATTATGGGAATATTTGAATCATATATATTGAGAAGGCTAAAGAGAACAACGTACCTAGTTTAAAGGGCACAACGTTGTAAGTGGATGAAATCCATTCCAATATTGTAGTTCTAGGACCGCTGTCCTACTACTATATCATCAAACAATTCTTAGCATGTTAAGCTGTCGTCATTCATGGCAGACTTGCAAAATTCAATAATAAATGAGAGCCAAACAGAGCATAAATGGTGCTTACCAACATTTGCTACGTTCATGGCATCATTCGTTGTAGTCAAATCTACAGCAGCATCAGCATATTGAGCATTGGTCATATGCATTTCATTCTAAATGCCCTGAATCTCCCACATACCTTCATTCACTCATATATACTCCGCATAGTTAAATCATCTTCTACGAATGAATGTGATTTCCATCTAGTTGAATGGCCACTAACATAAAACAGAAATTTAACAGCAGTCAGTCAAATATCCTGCAATCTGCTGGCACTTTCGATTGAGTTGCCTCTTTTAAAAATTTGATTTTTCATGGTAGATGGCTAAGAAGAAACAGCAACAGAAATTGCAATATGTGGTATTCACAATTGGCATACTTGCAGATTGAATAGCTGGACAAATGCTTAGAATGTTATGACCAAAATTTGGAGATTGGCATTAGGAATAGTTAGAGTAGTTCCATGCCAAGTATTTGTAGTAACAAGAAATAGTTGAGCTAGATTCACCTTCGGCCATAGATTTTCTATGCTAGTACATCTTGAGTAGTTGCGTATGATTAACATTAATTAATTAATAAAATGTATACGCTCCGTGGGGCTATCTACACTTATAAATCCGGGTGCAAAATTTGTATTGGATCTATATGTAAATCTGAACCGATCTGACCCATTTTCACCATGGGTGTTTCTAGTTGAAATATAAGATATTTTGAAAGATTTGAAAAAGATCTGTAAAAATATGTGGTTTATAGAGTGGAAAAAGTGAAATCGGGAGAGAAATTTGTGTGGCAGCTATATATAAATCTGAACCGATCTAACACATTTTTACCACAGGTGTTTCTAGTTGAACTATAAGATGTTTTGCCAATTTTGAAGAAAATCTGTTAAAATATGTGGTATCTAGAGTGAAAAGAGTCAAATCGGGAGTGAAATTCGTATGGGGGTTATATCTAAATCTGAACCGATTTTCTTCAAATTAAATAGCGTTCGTTCTTATCCCGAAAAACTTCGTTGTGAAAAGTTTTATTTGGTTCTGTGTACAATTGCGACCTGTATCGTGATTACAAAAATAGATAGACGGACGGACAGACAGACAGACGGACGGACATTGCTAAATCGATTCAAAAACTGATTCTAAGTCGATCGGTATAATTAACAATGGGTCTATCTCTCTTCCTTTTGGGTGTTACAAACAAATGCACAAAGACATAATACTCTCGAGGAGTGTATTAACATAAACAAGTAAAAACGGCGTTAAGTTCGGCCGGGCCGAACTTTATATATATATATATATATATATATATATATATATATATATGTATATATATATATATATATATTATATATGTATATATATTTCATTCCACAGAGGATGTCGGTTTTCGTAGAAGTGCAGTAATATTACAGGAAAATATAATTTTTTTAACATAGCCAAACCAAAACAAATACAAATGTTTAAAAAATAATTTTATAAATAAATATAATATTTTAATTATTTCAAACCATTAGTTATTTCAAATCAAAAAATAATATTTCAAATCAAAAAAAATATTCTTATATTTATATTTTCAAAAAGCTTAAATATCAAAAATATTGGTAGATAGTGGGTGCTACAGTTGGTTGCATTTCCATTCTATTTTAATTCCAAAAGTACAAATTGTGAAAATCCATTATCAGACGTACATAGTGCAAAATAACCTAACTTCATGATTCAACCAATTTTTGACGTAAAAGAAAAATTACGAATTTGGAAAAAAAATTATTTTGCGTGTCTATGCTGTCAGAGGAATGTATACACCGAATTCCATGATTCCAGCTGCGTCCATTTGGTTGGTACCATTTTAACCCCCTTTACGTTTCTACGCAATTATCCCTCTGTACCATTGTATCCCTTGAACGTACGAATGTCGAAAAATCCGTTTATTTTCCGTGTCTACGCAGTCTAGCTGCGGTCATTTTATCGGTACTATTTTTATACCCATTTTTCATTTTAAACCTAAAAAATACGAATTTCAAAAAATCGGTTTATTTTAAGTGTCTACGCAATCAGAGGAGTGTATTAGGGTTTGGGGTCCGGGAATTCCCGAATCCCGTCCAAATTTTTCCGGGAATTCCCGGGAAAAAAATTTTCAATTTCCCGGGAATACGGGAAATATTAAAAAAATAATTTATTTATTATGTTGATCAATAATTTAATGTTACTATATAAATTGGAATTTTTAGATGTATTTCAAGTTCATATATGTATTTACATTACTGACAATTTGACATTGTTGAGTATTTGTTTATATTATATTACGACAAACAAAACTTTTTAAATGCGCTAAATATCCATTTTATGCGAAACCCAGCTAGGGGAATAAAAACTTTTTGTGAGGCTATTTGCAGGATCTTTATTGTGAAATGAAAATATCATGCCGACAATACTATGGCTTACATAATGTAAATTTTCTTGTTTTTCTAAAAAAATCGAAGTGAACATATTCTTTAAGAACAATTTACTTTACATATGCAGCCAGAAAGAAATGGTCTAAGAATACAATAAAAATTGTTCGCCTGGAAATTGTCAAGAGAAATCTAATAGCAATATAAATATAGATGGCGGACCCTATATTTATATTGCTATTAACGTTTTTGTTCAACTATTCAACCGTTGGACTATTATTTGTGGGGTGCCCGAGGCAGCCATTTGAATGAATTATTTTCCATTATTAACCGGAAGGATTGTACTTTCAAATAAAAAAAGAAATTTGAGAAAATATTCAGTAGTTTTTTATAGCATTTTCAAAAAACCGTATATATGCTACGGTGTATTTCAATGGCCATTTGTAAGAATTAATGACTGGACTATTTCAATATTTTTATTTTTATGAATTTATTAAATAAATATTAATTTTTTATGTTTCTATTGTTTTTACAGTTTAGAATATTCCCCCCTGTTTCTATAAAATATTTTTGTCTCCAGGCAGAATGAATATTCTATTAAATGTGTCATAACATTCTCCGTCATATGAGTTATTTGTTTCCTTAATCGTTTTCAATTTTGAATCTAGTGTAGGTGTCAGTCACTTCTACCTGCTATATAAATGTCCAATTCTGACGATTAGTCTACATCTTTTCAAGTTTATAATGAGAAAATTTAATTTATAATCAGAATATGTAAGTTCATGATGAGAAATGTATATTAATAATAGGAGCATGATAATTCACAATCAGCACTGTAAATTCGTAATGTGAAATGAATTGAGAGATATACAATCATAATAAGAACATACAAATTGATAAATTGATTGATTGACAATTAGAAAATATAAATTCTTATTCATATATTCATAAAATATAAATTCATAATCAGGAAGTGTAAAATTTATAATCGAAGCTATGTATGTACGTTTTTCTATGGATATTTTCGTAGAAACACATATTTTATCAATGTTCTATTTATAAATTTACATTTTCTCAATATGATTTTATATTTTCTCATTATGAATTCATATTTTCTTAATATGAAAACGTATTTTCTGATTATGAATTTGGATTTTCTGCTTACAAACGTGTATATTTCATTATGAAATGGTATGTTCCTATTATAAATTAATTGTATAACAAGAAAATATTTGTAAAATGAAAAATAATTTGTAAAATAGTTTGACAATAACATTCGTTTTTAATTTGTAATACGACAGTATTGAAAAAAACACATCAGTTATTAAATGTTGATATTTTAAACCATACTGGACATACATATAAATAAATTACTTTTTCCTGGGAATTCCCGGGATTCCCGGGAATGAAATTTTTCATTCCCGTTTTCCCGGGAAATGAAAAAAGTCCGGGAAACCCCAAACCCTAGAGTGTATACACCGATCTTCATTATTCCAGTTGTAGCCGTTTGGTTGGTACAATTTTTATCCCTCCGTATCCATTGTATCCCTTGAAAGTACGAATTTGGAAAAAAACTTTTTATTTTTCATGTCTACGTAGTCAAAGGAATATATACTCCGAATTTCATGACTCTAGCTGCGGTCATTTGGTTGGTACTATTTTTAACCCGTTTTTCTATTTTGGGCCCAATAAGTACGACTTTCGAAAAATCAGTTTATTTTCCGTGTCGACACAGTCAGAGGAATGTATACTCCGAATTTCATGACTCTAGCTGCTGTCATTTGATTGGTACTATTTTTATCCCTTTTTTCATTTTAACCCCAAAAAGTACGAATTTTGAAAAATCCGTGTATTTTACTTGTCTACGCAATCAGAGGAATGTCTACACCGAATTTCATTATTCTAGGTACAGCCGTTTGGTTGGTACCATTTTTATCCCTTTATTCCCATTTTACCCCTTAAAAGTACGAATTTGGAAAAAATACTTTTATATTATGTATCTACTCAATTAGAGGAATGCACACACCGAATTTCGAGTTTCTAGCTGTTGTCTTTTAATATGTACCATTTTTATCCCTTTTTTGCCCCATTTCACCCCCTACAAATAAGAATCACTTTATGGTGCACATTTTTGCTATAAGGGGAATGCGCGTACCAGATATCAAGCAAATATAAACAGACATATTCAAAAAACATGCTTAAATACGCTAAAATATTAGGGATTATTATGGGTATTTTTAGTCCTTGTGAGGGAAAAATTTTTCCCTTTGGGCCTTTCCTTTTCCCTTTCAATCCCAACCGATCTACGACTATAAGACGCATTTATGGAAATTTTGAACATTCTAGCTCCTTTCGTTTAGTTGCTAGCGTGCTTTCAACAGACGGACAGACGGACGGACGGACATGGCTAGATCGTCTTAGAATTTTATGACGATTTTATATAATATAAAAGTATAAAAATTTTATTTTTATTTTAAATCGAAAAATGAGAAAAGTAGTCAACTTTGGGCTAATTTATAAAATATACTTTTGCTCGACTACACCGATAACAATAGATGCCACCGTGCACAGCATTAAATACCTCATATCATAATAAATCAGCCAAAGAAGCCGAGACATTGCCTGCCACCAGCAGCAACTGTGAGGGAACTCGTGTCGTTATTATTCACGCTCACATGGTGAATTGTGGTGCTCGTAATAGGATTAATTACAACAAGATAGAAAACCAAAAACACAAAGGGCGAGGGAGTGTAAGCATGTGTGCTACGTCAGGGAAGGACTGATTTATGGGATCGTATGATGATAAGCGTTTTGAATTCGGCCAGATGTTGGCAATGACAACTAAACGTGATGATTATTAGGGTTTGCATTTTCCCGTACTTTTTAATTTTATGTTGTTGTTTAATTCCCAGGAAACGGGAATTATTTTTTCGATTTCCCGGGATCGCGGGACTGGACGGGAAATGGTCAACATATTTTTTGCAAAAATATAAACTTAAATAAAAACATATTTTTTTCTTTTTTTTTTCGAAAAAACCGAAATTTGCATGTTCTGCATAGTTTTACTTAATGGGTCATAAAATCGGAAAAGGAAATTTTATGAAAATTTAAACAATTATTCTTTGTTAGCAAATAAATTGAATTATTTAATATAATTTTAGAAGAGCATCAACAAAAAAATGTCAAGCTATAATGCTCAGAGAAACACTATTCACTCAGTTTCTCTCTGTCTGTCTGCCCCTAAATATGTCTTATGGTTTTAGATCGTGTGGGATTGAAAGTGGGCAAAATCGGTCCAGAGGGAAATTTTTTTCCCTAACAAGGCAAATTTGAAATTTTCTGCTTTATATGCACTGGAAATTTGTAGCGTAGAAATCTTCCTCTTGTAGCTAGAAAGCAACAAAAATAAATAAAATGTTAGCGGGCCAAACGGGACGAAAAGGGATACAAATAGTACCAATGATACGATAACAGCGAGAAACATGAAATTCGTTGTGTACATCCCTCTAATTACGTAGATACGTAAAATAGATGGATTTTTCAAAATTCGTACCTTTAAGGGATACAATTGGAAAAGTGGGATAAAAATGGTACCACCCAACCCGCTAAAATTGAAATCGTGAAATTCGGTGTATAAATTAATATGACTGTGTTGACGCGAAACATAGAGGATTTTTTTTTAAATTTGTACATTTAAGGGGAACATGCCGCGAAAATAGTACCAATCAAACGGCTGCAGTTAGAATAATGAAATTCGATGTGTGTACAGCTATGACCCGAAAAATAAAGATATCTTTCGATATTTGTAATGAAATTGGTACCATGCAAACGGCTGTAGCTAGAATCATGAAATTAAATGTTTGCACCCGTCCGTTTTCTCCTCCAAATTCGTACTTCAATATAAAATATTCTAAATATTAGGGGGTATTTTCAGTCCGTGTTAGGGGAAAAATGTTTCCTCTGGGCCTGGGATTTTGGCCACTTTCAATCTCAAACGATCTGACAAAGTGAATATACCCCCATCCTTAAGTGGTGGCTATAAATCAGAATTACTTATTTTTTATACAAAAGAACACTTCTATTCTACTCAAAAGCTCTTCTATTTCATGAACTAAACCAAATTCCGAGATATATACATATATGCCAAGAAAATAATCTCTAAAATAATGAGAAGTTCTTTTGGAGATTTTTGATCTTTGAATGCAACCTATGCAGGACTTTGCCACGAAATCGCCAAAATCTTTTAGAATAAGCTTGAGTGGAATGTTATTGGTGGAATTCAATCAACAAAGTAGAGATGGAGCCGCACAGTTTATTATCAGCGGCAAAAACTCCCAAATTTCATGCGCCCAAATCTCAACTTTACTGATTGAATTTTGCAAAGAACCTTTCTATTAAGCATATTCTAAAAGATTTTGCCAATATCGCTGTTGAATTTAGCTATGGATGCATTTAAAGTTCATAAAAGCTAAAATAGTTGCAAATTTCATCATAAGAGAGGTTATTTTAATGGCATGTATCACGGAAATTATGTATCGTATTGAAATTAGTTCGTAGAAAATATAAGCTTTTGAGATGTTCTTTTGCAAAAAAAATTGTAATTACGTTTTTGCTTTCCTTTTCAGACACAGGTTTACCTGAAGATTGTATTTATTCAATATTTTTAACTTGCTACAGTATAAAACTATATTCGCGAGGTCGACCGATGCCTCGGCATTTACAAATATTGTTAAACTATTGTCTTATATATTCATTTTAAAAAGAGTATTCTGCTTATAGCTGCCAACATCGATTTAATTACTGAAATGCCAAAAATGAAGCAATACTTCTTTCTTCGTTGTTCTCTGTTAAAGTATTTAGGAAAATTTATTTAAAGCATACTTTAGGGATGCAAGGTTTTATGGCATGTAAATATTGGGTCGATATTAATCTTATGTTGAGTATAAAGCTATAATAGCCGTTTTTTATAGATTACAAAATAAAATAATTTTTATAAAGTTTAAGTTTAAGTTTAAGTTTATTTGTTGAGCCTTTTTTCGAAAACATTAATACGAATACAGACTAGGAAAAAACTATACTATGATAAAAGAAATTTCTTAAGACTATAACGTATTATCTCAATGTACTATAATAATATATACAGCGACATGCTTCTTACATGTTATTGTTGACTATGATTACATACATAAATGAGAAACGCCCTTGCTCCCGGGACTGTCAATGGTGTAAGAGTAAATCTTAAAAGTACGCTTAAATCTATACTTAATACTAAACTAAAATTAGAGGATTATAAAAAAAAATAATAAAACAAAAAGAAAAAAAGAATACAAAAGCAAAATGAAAACGAAAAGAAAGGAAGAACAATCACCAAAGTCTCCTGCCATGTCCAACCGAAGCCCGGAATCAACCAGCACGTATGCCACAAAATTGGTATGATCTCCCCAATTTTTATACATATGCCCCGACAGATCCCGATACTAAAGGCCGAACCTGGCACCAGACTTAGCGTAATCCGGAAAAACAATTGTTATCCCCTATGTGTGCCCCGAAGAGCTTGATCATAGAAGCCAGGACGAATGGAGATGGATATGTCATAATTAGGTGGATCCTCATTCATAAATCCAACAGGAGAAAGGTAGACCACATTCGACCAGCTATAGTCCCTTTGCATATCAAATATCCCAGACACAAAATCATTTTCATGATAAGAGATCCTGGAAATAAATTTCCTGATGATGTCACATGCATAAAGAGCGATAGGTGTAACCTTCGATTCCCTGTACACAAACGCATTCGAAAATCGCTTGGTTAACGTCTCAAAATTCCTCCCAATACATAATCTCAAAACCCTCCGTTCCAATATTTCGATTTCCTTCATGACCGTCGGAGATATATGAAACCATATCGGGAACCCGTACAAAATGACCGGCCTTATAGTCGTCTTATACAACATCAGCTTCGTATTCCTTGGCAAATTTCTGTTCCACAAAACCCTAGAAAGTGCACCCAATATCCTGTAAGCCTTCCGCGTAACAAATCTGGCATGTTTGTTAAATTTAAATAACTTGTCGAAATGTATACCTAAATACTTGATACTCTCCTTAAACGGAATTTCCTCACCACCAATGAATAACCTCAAATGCTTACTTTCCGGGACTACGAATTCCTTGCACTTCTTCGACGCGTTTCGAAGACAGATGGCCTCACATTTCGAAATATTCATCCTTATACCCCAATCGTCGTAAAATTCCTTCACCTCACGAAGATGTTCCGAAACATCACACAATGCGCCAATCGGGGATTCATTATGGGCGTAAATGAGGCTGTCATCTGCGTACAACAAACCCACACTGTTGGACCCAAAATGTGGAAAATCGCTCATAAAAATGTTATACAAATGCGGGGCCAAAATTGAACCCTGAGGCACTCCGCATCTGACATCCCCAAAGTCTGAAATAGAATCCCCAAGCTGCACACAAAAATGCCTATCCGCGAAAAAACTACAAAATAATCTCACAATCGATGAGTCAAAGCCAATCCGAATCATCTTGTAGATAATCCCATTATGAAATGCCCTATCGAATGCCTTCTCGACATCCAGAGAAACAGCTACCGTGCAATGACGCATCCTCAAATTGGAAACAACATCATTGTGGAGCTTTAGTAAAGCATCAAGAGTGGAATGGCCCTTCCTAAATCCAAATTGTAAGCTCGGAATATAACTTTCGACTACGTTAAAATCCATCCTATCTCGAATCACTAATTCAAAAAGTTTGCCGATATTAGATAAAAGGGAAATAGGCCTCAAATTGTTTATATCACTATTATTTGGTTTCTTTCGAATGGGAACAATCTTTGAAGTCTTCCATGATCTGGGAAAGTAAGAGTTATTCAAACAATTGTTAAAAATTATGGTCAAATATTCAAATGCCTTGACAGGGAGCCTGCGCAGTATGAAGTTCGATATATGATCCAATCCCGACGATCTCTTGTTGTTCAACACCCTGGAATATTCCACCACCTGGTCCAAGGTGACCAGCCTGTCACACGACCGAACGTTAAGTGCCGAACATTCCGCCGTGAATGTACAAATATTCCGTGGTGCATCCGAGATAACTCTATCAATAGTAGCCTCAATTTCAGAAAGGTCTCGTCCCGGAACTGAACCACTATAAACATTCAAAAAATGATCCCTTAACACACCCAACTTTGCAGTTTCGCCATCGACAACCTGACCGTCTACAGAAAGAGGCCCCAAAGTCGCATTCCTACCATAACCAATTATGCCATACACTTTCCTATGAGCTGTCGGACCTGGTCTTATCCTGCGGAGTTTATCACCAAAGATCTGAGCTTGTTCGATCTCGATCTGCCTCTTAATAATAATGGCAAGCAACTGAACCTGTTTTGATAGTAATACGTATTCCGGGTCCCTCCTATTAAATGACCGATGAAATATTCTCTTCATTTCCCTCTGCCAACCATGCTTAATCCTGTCAGAAACCACAAATCTTCTTTTCCTAATATCAATCCTCTCTGAATGCCGTTCACTCATTGAATTTAAAATAGCTGTGAAGTCCTCTATATGATCGTCAATCTCACCATTCGAAATATTCCTATTAGAATCCGGGAAGCGATCCACAATTCCATGCACCACATCACTTCTGAAAGATTCCCAATTCGTATTCTTGAATGAAGTGTAAGTACGGGGGCTATTCAATATCACCTCAAAATCCGGCAGTCTTAAATACAGTCTTATTGGGAAATGGTCAGAAAATGTAGGTAAACTGGAAATTTGGAAATTCTCGTCACTCGAGTTAATCAAATTCGAACTAATAAGAAAATGGTCTAAAAAAGACGATGCCCCCGGGTAGGAAGGGGTAGAATTAGTCAACCTTACAAACTCCAAGGAATAGTCCCGTAACCAATTGAAAAACAAATTTCCATTTGTATTGGGCACGGAGTCCCCCCATGACTCATGTCTAGCGTTGAAGTCGCCACCGAAACACGTACCGTCATAATCCCGAGCAATACGTCGTAAACTAGAGAGACCTTCGTAAAATCCAGTCCGGTTAAAACTACATGGGACGTAAATAGATCCAAATAAAATGCTCTTCTCAACGCCGTTCACCATTATGTTCACACTAATAAAAACACCCGGAAAACCTAAACCTGCAACTTTCACCACAGAGAATTTATACGAATCACGAATGACTATACCAACGCCCTGAGAACTTCCATCCCTCACAAAGTTGTAATTCTGCAACCGAATTCTGTGAACTTCTCCCAAATGGGTTTCCTGGATAAACCCAATATCTATGTCATTTGCCACCAAAGTCTCCAAAAGATCTATCCTACGACTCACATCAACAAGCGATCTTACGTTAAAAGTTAATAAATTGAAATATCTACGGACCATAATGCTGTTTCACCTCATCCAGTAGAGAAAGACATTGTTCCTTAGCCTCCGTCTTGGAAAGATTCTTATATCCCCTAATAAAGTTCTCAATCTTAGCCTCCAAAGAAATAACCTCCGGCTGACATATTGCATGTGCAATCTTTAAGAACTCCTGTATCAATGTGGGTTTCGGAGCAGAATTCCGAATATGAGTAGTCCCATCGCCTTGAAAGTGACTAGCATATGATTGACCTGGTACAACGAATTGTGCATTGTCCAATGCACTGAAAACATTCCGCGAAGCCGTCTTCCTTACTTCTACAGTCTGTGTCCGTAACTTCTTCCTAATTTCCTCATATCTCGCGTAAGCTGGGCAACCCCGATAACTGGCGGGGTGTCCCCGTTCCTTACAGTTCGAGCAGTAAGGTAAATTATCAGTATTAGACACAAATTTACATTGTCCGGGTTCATGCTTCTCATCGCACTTCACGCAAACATATACTCTATTGCAATTACGAGACATGTGTCCCCACTGCTGACAACGCCAACACTGGGACACCTTCATGTTAGCCTTCGGGGACTCCCATGTAACCCGTTGATCCAGTATATAGCCAAAAGACCTGATCTCGCTAACATTTCTTCCTGAACAAAGGGTCACCAAGAAAAGCCCCGTATCAATATTCCTCTTTCTGGAGAACTCAGTCGAAAATTTGGAAACAGACTCAACAGTATTGGGAGCGACACGATCCAAGTCCTCCTTAATCGCATCTACACTCGTCCTATGCCAAAGACCTCGCAAAACCACGCTGGTCTTCTTAAACTCCTTTGGAGTAAACGAATATGACTCAACCTTTCTCTCCCTGAGAAGCTGCATCATTTCAGAGTGCACTTGAGCATCCCTCAGATACAGCTTGCTTTTCATTTTGCTCTTGTTTACAATCTTGTAGACTACTTTCTTATTCTTCAATTGTTCAACAAGACTACCGATATCTACATTAAATAGAAAAATGGGGGGACAAAAAGGCTTGACCTTATCAGCTACGCTAGTATTATTAATTTTGACTACATTTGGCCTCTTGGCAGCAGTCGGAACTCCTTCAATATTCAAATCGCCCAATATGGCATAACGATTTCCACGGTTATCGGCCAAATCGATTGACTTGTCATTACCAGTACTCAAAAAATCTAATTTTGAATGGTTGCTATACCGCATTCTTTTTCCACTCACCAAACGGAAATCATCATCAGAAACATCTGGAAGGTCCTCACAATCCATTTCAACAGCGTTGGCAGATGCGGTGTCTGCATGTGTCGTGGACTGCAATATTTCTTTGGCAGGAACTTTGATTACCTCTATTATGTTCAGTTTACTCGGATTATTCCCAGCTTCGTTCTTCTTCAAGTTATTTCTATTCTTCGGAATAGATCCAGTTTCATTTTTCAAAGGGTTGGTTCGCATGTTAGAAATTGTTGCGGCTTCAGGTTGCGTTTTGTAAGAATTTTTTACAGCTTCAAGTTGCGATTTGCATGCAGCTCCTGGCATTCCTGTATCGTCACCCAAGAATGTATCTTCATTGAAACAAGCGTTCCTCAATAAATCGCCAAGGGAAGATTTTTCTTTATGATTCTTTGAAACTTTATCTGGAGGCAACTTTTCCGTTGGAACTACGACCTCCTTTATACTAGGAGAGCCGTCCATCACAAATATAAGTCTATATATGCAATCTAAGTTTCGTTATTTCTTCACACAAAAGACAAAAGTTCAAATTCGAAAAATTTTCAAATTTTAAAATTTCCAATTTTTATAATTATTTTTTTTTGACAGGAGAATAAAAGCACGTCCGTACTCATCGAACGTTTGTCGAGAATCCTAATTTTTATAAAAAAAATTCGAAATTCGTAAAAAAACAAAAATTTTATTTGGGCATTGGGTGTGGCACTGACAATTTTCATTTAGTTGTGGACTCAAATGAAATCAATGGTAATAGTCTGTATTTACATAGAAAGGATGCTTAAAGTTTCAGGGCGATGTTGATTTTGAATAGAGCACAAATTATTTAGGAAATTATTGTCATTTCTTTTTATTATGATAATATCGGCCAAATGGCCACCGCGATCTCCATCCGATGGTCCAAATTTTCGAAGACACTGAGGCTTAATTGAGGTTCTATGCCGTTAATGTGCCGAATTATCTCATCCTTTAGCTCTTGCATTGTTGCTGGCTTATCGACGTACATCTTTTCTTTCAAATAACCCCAAAGAAAGAAGTCCAACGGTGTCAAATCACATGATCTTGGCGGCCAATTGACATCGCCACCACGTGCGATAACACGGCCATTGAATTTGTCGCGCCAAAGAGCCATTGTTTCGTTAGCTGCGTGGCAAGTGGCACCGACCTGTTAAAACCACATATCGCCCACATCCATATCTTCCAATTCGGCCCATTTAAAGTTCGTTATCATCTCACGATAGCGAAGACCATTCACAGTAACTGCCTGACCGGCCTCATTTTGGAAAAATTGCGGCCCGATGATGCCGCCAGCCCATAAACCGCACCAAACAATTACTCTTTGTGGGTGCATTGGTTTTTCGACAATCACTCTTGGATTATCATTCGCCCAAGTGCGGCACTTCTGCTTATTGACGAATCCACTGAGGTGAAAATGTGCCTCATCACTGAAGATGATTTTCTTTGAAAATTGATCAGCCACTGTTGTCATTTCTTGCCACCATTCTGACCATTGACGATGTTTGGAATGGTCAATAGGCTTTAGTTCTTGAGTCAATTGCACCTTGTAAGCGTGTAAATATAAGTCTTTATGCATAATGTTCATCAACGACGAGCCTGAATAACTTTAACGCGTTGCTCGATTGTGTGTCTTTCCTTGGTTCAAATTGAGTTAGTCTGAAATTGAGAAATGTCAAATGAAATGCAGAACGCTTAGGTGTTTTTCACATTCAACATCGGTCCATGCAATTTTACCACCCTTTATATGAAAATAAGAAATGTATGTTTCTTTTTCATTTTAACTTACGGTGGGCGTGGTTGTGGGCTGATTTAAACAAAAAATTGCTTTTGATCTATTTTGAGGATATAAGGGATATGTGCGAAATGTCAAGGCCCTAGCTATATTCCTTCTAATTTTTGTCGCAGCTTGTATGAAAATATTTCACTGTGGGGCGCAATACATTTAAGTGTTTTGGCCGCTGATAATACTTTGTGCGCCCTACACTGACTACAGTTCGATCGCCTAATGCAGCTTAGAGATGCCATCGCGGGTAAGTTTTACGTGAGAATTCCCATAGTGCTGTTGTGCTCATTTTTATTGAACTTTACAAGAGGTAAGCTTTATTTTCATTATGATTAGAATTTTTTTGTTTTTCAAAGTTTCCGTGGCACATTATTTTCCAGTTGCTCGCTCTGGGCTAATGTCTGCAGACGAAATAGTCTTTGATTTTCTTCCATTCGCCATAATATGGGTATATATTGCGCGCAGTTCATCATTAAATTTGTAGTGTCCTTTAATTGTTGATTTTAGCACTTCCGTCCTTGAAAGTCCACTTATTGACTTTCAAGTAAGTATGTTAATAAACAACTAAAGGGTGACTTTTGGAGTGTCAGCTTATTATACCCTACACCACAGGGCAGAATGTCTTTGTGCATTTGTTTGTAACACCCGATCGACTTAGAGTCACCTTTTGAGTCGATTTAGCGATGTCCGTCCGTCCGTCTGTCCATCTATTTTTGTTATCAAAGTCCAGGTCGCAATTGTTGTTAGAACTAAATGAAACTTTGCACAACGAAGTTTTATGGGATAAGGACGAACGCTATTTAATTTGAAGCAAATCGGTACAGGTTTAGATATAGCTCCCATACAATTTTTGCTTCCGATTTTATTTTTCTGCTCTAGAAAACACATATTTCAACATATTTTCCTCCAATTTGGCAAAACGCCGTAGACTTCAACGAAAAACAGGTCTGGTAAAAATAGGATAGATCGGTTCAGATTTATATATAGCTCCCATACAAATGTCTAATCCGATTTGACTCTTTACGCTCTAGAAACCACAAACTTTGAAATATTTTCTTCAAATTTGGCAAAACAGCTTATATTTCAACGAAAAACAGCTCTGGTGAAAATGGGTCAGATGAGTTCAGAAATATATATTATATATAGCTCCGTTACAAATTCCGCTACTGAATTGATTATTTCCTCTCTAGAAATAGCATTTTTGTACAGACTTTCTGCTAATTCGGCACATCAGCTAATGTTTCAAATATAAATTACTATAGCGAAAGTGGGTCACATCGGTTCAAATTATATATAGCTCCCGATTTGATTCTTTCCGCTCTAGAAACCACATATTTAAATTTGGGAAAGCGTCTAATATTTCAACTAAAAAACCTGCTAAACATGGGTCACATCGATTCAGATTTGTTTACAAATACAAATTTACAAATTTTCTTACAAATACAGATAGAAGTATATAATTTGTAGTATATTCTCCTCTTATAGCTGCATCGTATATCACCCGGTTCAAATGTAATGACCTTTTTATATCCTACACAATAGGGTATAATGACTAAGTGTAGGGTATAATATAGTCGGCCACGCCCGACTGTAACCTTCCTTACTTGTTTTTTATATAACAAAACGCCAGCAAATGTGTATATCATTGGGGATTTGTTGAAATACACAAGTGCCAATTACAATGATAGTGGTCTAAGTCACACTTTAGCCGTTCTGAGATATGCAATGGTTTATATTTGTGTCAATTAAAATATTTTTCCACCGAAACACACACTTTTTTTCTTAGAATATCCTATAAATTTTTATAAAAGAAATCGACAACGTTGGTACCTCTAATGGAACGACTACTTTCAGAGGATGTACGGACTTCGGCCACATTCATTTTTCTCAAAATTGAAAAAAGAAACACAAACAAAATTATTATTTTTCGCAAATGTAGCATCATCCTTACCAAAAATTAAAGAAAATTAAAATTATTTTTAACTTTTCAAATAATTTCATTTTATAAAATGGACTTATAAATAAAACAAGCAAAAACGGCGTTAAGTTCGGCCGGGCCGAACTTTATATACCCTCCACCATGGATTGCATTCCACAGAGGCTGTCGATTTTCGTACAAGTGTAGTAATATCGCAAGGAAATATAATTTTTTTAATATAGCCAAACCAAAACAAATGCAAATATCGAAAAAATAATTCTATAAATAAATATAATATTTTTATTATTTCAAACCACGCTTACAAGACAAGGCTACCAATACGTTTACACTATATATATCGAAATAATACTTCAAGTCAATTCAAAAAATATATATCCCTATATTTAAATTTTCAAAAAAAACTTGAATATCATAATTATTGAAAGATAGTGGGTGCTACAGTTGGTTGTATTTCCAACCTATTTTATTATCAAAAGTACAAATTTTGCAAATCCATTATCTGACGTACACAGGGCAAGATAATCTAACTTCATGATTCAACCAATTTGTGCCGTAAAAGTAAAAAAAGTACGAATTTGGAAAAATCTTTTTATTTTGCGTGTCTGTATGCATCCAGCTGCTGTCATTTGGTTGGTACCTTTTTTATACCTTTTTTGTTATTTTACCCCTTAAGGGTACGAAAATCTCTTTATTTTACTTGTCTACGAAATTAGAGGAATGTACACACCCAATTTCATCATTCTAGTTGTAGCCGTTTAGTTGGTACCATTTTTATCCCCTTTTTCCATTTTACCAGCAAAAAGTACGAATTTCGAAAAATCCCTTTATTTTGCGAGTCTATGCAATGAGAGGAATGTATACACCGAATTTTGTTATTCTAGGTGCAGCCCTTCGATTGGTACCATTTTTAAGCCACTATTCCCACTTTACCCCTTAAAATTACGAATTTTGAGAAATCATTTAGTTTTCCTGTCTACGGAGTCAGAAGAATGTATATTCCGAAATTCATGACTTTAGTTGCGATTATTTGGATGGTACTATTTTTATCCCCTTTTTCCATTTTAACCCCTAAAAGTACGAATTTCGAAAAATCCGTTTATTTTACGTGTCTACGCAACCAGAGGAATGTGTATACCGAATTGCATTATTCTAGGAGCAATCGTTTGGTTGGTACCATTTTTATCCCTCTATTCCCATTTTATCCCTTAAAAGTACGAATTTGGAAAAAATACTTCTATATTATGTATCTGCTTAATTAGAGGAATGTACACACCGAATTTCGTGTTTCTAGCTGTTGTCGTTTGATATGTACCATTTTTATCCCTTTTTGCCCCATTAACGATATGATGAAAATCACTTTATGGTGACATATTGAAAAAATATGCTTAAATACTCTAAAACATTAGGGTTATTATGTTTTTTTTCTTCATTCCTTGTGGATTCCCTTTGGACCGATTTCGCCCAGTTCTAATCCCAATCGATCTACGACTATAAGACGCATTTATGGAAAATTTGGACGTCCTAGCTTGTTTCGCTTATGCAATCATCAGCAGCAATCATGTATTTTCAGCTGCAGTACTTTGGTTGGTTGTATTTCCATCTATTTTAAATTCAAAAGTATACATTTTGAAAATACCTTATCTCTCACAACTTCATGATTCTACCATTTTTCGTCGTAAAAGCAAAAAAATAAAGTACGAATTTGAAAAAAAAAATATTTTACGTGGCTATGCACTCAGATGAATGTATATACCCAATTCCATGATACTATCTGCGGCCATTTTGTTGGTATCATTTTTATCCCCTTTTTCACATTTTACTCCTTAAAAGTACGACTTTCGAAAATTTCATCATTCTAGCTGTAGCCTTTTAGTTGGTACCATATTTATCCCTCTGCTCCCATTGAATGCCTGAAAGTACGAATTTGGAAAATCGTTTTTTTCTCGTGTCACTCAGTACCGCGAATTTCATGGTTCTAGCTGCATCCATTTGTTTGGTACAATTTTTAGAAAATTTCTTTTATTTTATGTGTGTACGCAATCAGAGGAATATATACACCGAATTTCATTGTTCTAGGTGCAGCCGTTTGGTTGGTACTATTTTTATCCCTCTATCCCCATTTAACCCCTTAAAAGTAGCAAATTTAAAAAAATACGTGTATATTATGTATCTACTCTATTTGTATCCCTTTTTGTCCCATTTCGCCCCCTACAAATAAAAATCACTCAATGGTGCCCTTTTATGCTATAAAGGGAATGCGAATTGCAAATATCAAGTGAATACAAGCTAACATGTTCAAAAAACATGCTGAAATACTCTAAATATTAGGGGTATTTTCAGTCCTTGTGAGGGAAAATTTTTTCCCTCTGGGCCGATTTCGCCCACTTTCAATCCCAACCGATCTGCAACCATAAGACACATTTAGGAAATATTTGAACCTCCTAGCTCATTTCGTTCGACCGCTATCGTGCTTTCAACAGACAGACAGACGGACATGGCAATATCTTCTTAGAATTTTACCACGACCCAGAATATATATACTTTATGGGGTATCCGATGAATATTTTAAGGTGTTACAAACGGAATGACAATGTGAATATACCCCTATCCTGGGGGTGGAGGGTATAAAAATTGGGATATCTCATTTTTGTTTTTGGATTTGTGACTTAGACCACTATCATTCTAACTGGCACATATAATGTTTGCTTTGCCAATTACTATCACTCCCAAAGCATTCCCACCAGTTTTTGCGAAAACACATACATATATTTCACTGAAACAACAACAGCTTCGAGACACATCGTCATTGTCTATCTTTGTCTGCTCTGTCATGTGCATCAATTTAATTTCTCACAATAACATCCACATTCATAGAGAGCAACAATACATTTTACAGGACATGTATGGTAACATGGTCGGTTCAGGGATACAACGACAGGGTTTGTCACTTGGATTACAAATAAAACGATAATTGCATTCAACAGATGTGAAGATGGATAGTGAAAATGTTGGCAAGGTGAGGGGGGTAATAAATTGAATACTAGGCGAGATGATCTTGATATTTTCCAATTGATTTTTAATACAAAATGAAAACAAGGCCAGAAAATTAAATTAATCAAGTTTGATAAAATTGTAGAATAGTTGGTGATCAACAATTATTTTTGTGGTGTGCAATTCCCTACAAACATTTGGATGATATGTCACCAAGAAGATATTGCGGCAATGTTGGCGATATTGATTTTGTTGTCATTTTTCGTATGAATGTTTCGGAAATAATAGAAGAAAGTATATGTTTCATTAGAAATCCGTGTTTCCATTCATATTTTATTGGTGCATTGCAAAATGGACTAGCACGCAATAAGTAAAAGAGAAGCAACAAGTTGAAGTTCTAAATGAAATCAGTAGCAAGTGATGAAAAGCCAACTGGTAAGTTGATTATTGATGCAGATCTTTTGGGTACAAAATTTTATCAGACATTAAGATTTTAAAATTAGAGGATTGGCATGCAGTTTTGATAAGACACGCTCTCAAAAATCTTTTAACTGACCGCTTGGTCAACAAATATACTTGGATGGGAACCAAGGAGATGCTGTCAACTCAAAATTATAACATTTCTGCATTTAAAGGTATTAAAGCGGAATTGTGTATAATATACCTTGTATTATATGCATTTTATTAGTTTTCTTTTCAGGCATATGCTTTGGTTTTTTCCAAACCAAAGTGCAAAAACGTCCATTTGATTAACCAGAAACATCCGAAAGACCGAAATAATAAAGAACAGCAGTGATGTCCATCTATTTAATTTCTAACTCTTAGTTGTTTTGTGTTTACTTTTTACATTTATGAGGTTATTGTATTTCATTATTCACCACTTTATGTAATTATTAATTTTGTAATATGAGAAACATAAAAATAAAAAATTGCGTTTTTGTCTTCACGGTGGTTATCTGGCGCAAAGTAATACGAAAACGATTCGTAATCGTATCGCCTAAAAGAAAAATGATATTGCGGCAACAATCATATTCGTATTGCGGAAGTTACCTCACTTAGAGAAGTTTGTGCGGCCGGGGCGATACGCCAAGGCAATACGAAAACAATACGTCCAGATGATAAATCGGCGATATTGCCAAATTATCATCCGGAAGAAATCTAAATGATATTGTCAAAATATCACCTGGATGAAAAAAAACGTGATATCAACAGATAATCACCTGGAAGACAAAAAAGCAATTTTCATATTATAATTCAAGCAAAATTAATAATTACAAGAAGAGCTGAATGAAGAACTATAATAAGAAAGTGAATAACAATAAAACAAGTTGCAATTTAAAAGGATGAAATTATTACAAAAAGCTATGTTAAATTTTACCACTGCTGTTTTCGCCTAATTTCGTTTGTTAATTCGGTAATTCGCTTGTATGGCTCTGGTTAATACAATTGACATTTTCGTACTTGCGTTTGTGAAAAAACTAAAACTTGTACCTGAAAATAAAACAAACAAAGTGTATATAATACAAGCTGTATTATTCAAATTTTCCTTGCAGACCTTTAATTGCAGAAATGAAATTTGAATCGATGACTTTTCCTTGGTTCACATCCTAATAAATTTGACATTCAACCCGTCAGATAACACCCATTTGAGGGCTTGTCTAGTACAGACGTCAGTTTCATCACTTCCAATTCGTTTTAAAAAACATTGTACGAATAACAAAAAATGAATGTATGATAAAATGTAACAATTATAAACTTACCAATTGTCTTCCCATCAGATCAGTTGAAACCTTGCTATCAAATTCATTATTCTTGAAGAAAATCTTCAGCCGCCTTTTATCGCGCGAGTTAATTTTTCAGTATTTAACCATAAAATATGCACGGATTTCCAATAAAAACAATAAAAAGACAATTTTCCTTTACTGTTTGCATTCATTCGAAATATGACAACAGAATCAATTCTTATCAATATTGCCAACATTTCTCCAAGATGAAAAAAGGATGATATGAAAAAAATAATTTTTATAAATTTCTGCAAAATGATAAATGGAAAAAAACCTAATTATTTATATATATACATATATATATATGTATATATCTATATATATACATATATATTTATATTTACATATATATATATATATATATATATATATATGAAGATTGGAGATTGGGTCAAGACTGGAGATTGGGTCAAGCTAAACGCTCCTGAAAACACCTCTAAAATTCATGTTTTTCCTGAGTAATTTTTTTCATGTTGCGTTTTTGTCCAATTTTTTTTCCGAATTAATAGATCTTTGGAATCACTTTAAATATAAATTTTTATTCTTGTCTTAGAATTATTGGACTTTTCATTAGATTTTTTGTCGTTTTTTTCAAAATGTCAGCAAAAAAAATCATATTTCTTGGAAACATTTTGTAAAAGATGTTAAGAGATATAAATAGATGGAAATAATATCAGACAAAAATGGCGTTGCTGACTCCATTTTTGTGAAATAATTTAATACAGGAGATGGATTTTCAGAACAAAAATTTGCAAATTGACTGCCGCTATTTATTTTTTAAAAAATACTAAACACGAAAATGTTTTCACAAAAAAAAAAACACAAAAAATAATTCTTATAATTCAACCAAAAAGTTACTCAGAGACAAGAATCAAAATTTAATTTTAAGGTTTTGTTATTTCAGCAAAAAAATCGAAAAAAATGCACCAGAAACATGATTTGTAGGGGTATTTTCAGTAGCATTTCCAAATTTTCAAAACATTAAAAAGCATATATATATATTTATATATATTATATTATATATTTATATATATATATATATTTGAATAAAAACAATTCGAGAAAATCTAAGAGTACAAACAATTAAAAGAATTAAGTTTTAATTTATTTTTGGTTTCCATTTTTTTTTCACAAAATTAAAAAAATATTAATTATTATAGGGGCACTTTCAACCAAACCTCAAAATTTACAGGATAAAGAGATGTTTAAATAAAATAATACCCTAGTCCACGAAGTGGACTTTTTTTAAAAAAAAAATTGTTTACAAAAACATTGAGAATATTTTTTTCAATATTTTTTCTGAAAAGTACGCCAGAAAACAAAAATAAAAAAGAATATCCAATTCGGACCATTATTATTAGTTATGAGCAAAAGAAGAGCTACTATTTAACGATTTTTAAAAAAGCTATATCTTTTTAACGAGAAATCGGAAAAAACTCAAAGTATACCGGAGAGTGTTTCATAGTGGGTACTCAAAAATTAAGGAAATCAAAAATATTTTTTCAACTGTCCGATTTGTCGTGGATTGCCCTATATATATATATATATATGATCTTCATAAAATTCTAAGACGATCTGGCCATGTCCGTCTCTTGAAAGCACATAATATTTAGAGGTTTCAAGCATGATTTTTTAATGTCTCTCTGCTTATATTTGCTTGATATTTTGAATCAGCATTCCCCTTGTAGCAAAAACGTGCACCATAAAGTGATTCTTATTCGAAGGGGGTGAAAGGGTTGAAAAGGGATACAAATGGTTCCCATCAAACGACAACAGCTACAAACACGATATTCGGTGTCTACAATTCTCTAATTGAGTGGATACATAATATAAAAGTATTTTTCCTAATTCTTTTTTTAGGGGTAAAATGAGAATAGATGGATAAAAATGGTACCAACCAAACGGCTGCACGAAGAATAATAAAATTCGGTGTATACATTCCTCTGATTGCGTAGACACGTAAAATATAGGGCTTTTTCGAAGTTCGTACATTTTTGGTTGGGGATAAAAATAGTACCAACCAAATGGCAGCAGCTAGAGTCTTGAAATTCGAAGTATAAATTATCTACCAATACTCATAGATTTTTTTTGAAGTTTGTTGTCTTATATTTTCTTTTTGAATTGACGTATTGGTAGCCTTGTCTTATTTTGGTTTGGCTATATTAAAAATCTACGAAAATCGTCAGCCTCTATGGAATGCAATCCATGGCCCGGACGAACTTAACGCCGTTTTTACTTGTTTATTATAGTTTTTCGTTAGTTTCTTTCGGTCCACAAACAATATTTAACTTTAACTGGAATATTGTCCTGACTCGACACCTTTTTGCAGCGTTTTGTCAACCGAATACCAGGACCTTCTACGTAAATGAAACAAGTAAAAAGGCGTTAAGTTCGCCCGGGTCGAATCTTATATACCCTCCACCACGGAGTGCATTCCACAGTATTACCGGAAAATTGTGATCTTTTTTAGCCACATCACAAAATTTGTTTACTAAGGCATTAAATATCAGGTGGATTTTATGTCGTTATTAGTTGGCGGTTTCTTGATGGCAGCTAAAGTGATTAAACCCGAGACCGAAAACCGGGTCAACCTGGTCTTTCATCTGAGACAGACCGTAGGGTTCTTTAAAATCGTGGTTTTTGGAAAACCGGGAATCCCGGGGTTTTTATGTCGGTCTCAACCGGGTTTTCATATTGCAAAAAAGTTTCTTTTTCGGTTCTATTTTTTTATTATATGACACTTTTTATATTATCACACGCAACAGAGAACTTTTTTATTAGGGACCGCAAATTGACTAAAAAATTTACGAACACAGCAATACTAAGAATGGAGATGTTCGTACTAGGTTTCACATGCATTGCTTATGGGCAGAAGAAAAATCGACGCCGCTGACCATTTGCCGCGGCGGATGTCCATATATACATAAATATAAGAATATATGTGATTATTTTTAGAGGTGTTTTCAGGAGTGTTTAGTTCACAGACGGTTTGACCTTTGAAGGACGAAATATTTTCAGATCATCATTAAATAAACCAGACTTAATTTCTGGGGGTGACCGCAGCAATACTCGTCCTTGTAGGTAATATGAGGCTGATGAACTTTGCAAAAAGTGAAAGGTCCTTGTATTTCAATGAGTCAAAAAATACTCATAATATTTGAACTTCATGTCAAACATATGATTTATTTTCTTATTTTTTATATATTTTATCTTACTTTATTCTCTAAAAAATATCTGAATCGCAGAATGAGGTAATTGGTCCAGATATTATAGTTCTTTTTCAAAACGATTTCCTATTTCAGCAAGACATAATTTGTAGTTTTACGGTGTTCACACCTGTTCTAAACAGATATTTGATATATTATATGGGTTGATGTATTATTAAAAACAAGTAAGGAAAGGTTAAAGTCGGGCGGGGCCGACTATATAATACCCAATACATGCGCCTATATATTTCTTACTTACGGTAGGTATTCCTAGTTGAAACATATAATGATCTGCAAAATTTGATGAAGATCCGATGTAAGATGTAGTTTCTAGAGCTGTAATAGAATAGAATGAGTCCCCATTTGGGTTATACCAAAGTATGGACATATGGGCATCTCCCCAACAAGTATGGAAAAGCTAAAGACGGACGGAGCCGACTATCATATAGTCCCCCACTTTCTATCTCACTACAATACAATTCGGTAAAAAGGTGAAATCGGGAAGGATTTTTGAATCCTGTAAATGTATGTGTTTGACAAAAAATGTTAAATCGGAAATGACATTTGTATGGGGGCATATTGAAACCTGGAACGATGTGACCCCTTTTCACCATGTATGTTTATTGGTGAAATATAATATGTAATGTCTGGCCAAAATCGGTTAAAGATTCGGGGGCAACACTTGTATTGGGGTTATATCTAAATCTGAACCGATCTTACCCACTTTCACCATAGGTGTTTTTAGTTGGATTATAAGATGTTGTGCCAATTTTAAAGAAAATCGGGTACAATATGTGGTTTCTAGAGCGAAAAAAGTCAAATCGGGAGCGACATTTGTATGGGGGCTATATCTAAATCTGAACCGATTTTACCCATTTTCAGCATACGTGTTTCTAGATCGATTATAAACTGTTGTGCCAATTTTAAAGAAAATCGCGAACAATATGCGGTTTCTAAAGCGGAAAAGGTGAAATCGGGTGCGACATTTGTATTGGGGCTATATCTAAATCTGAACCGATCTTACCCACTTTCACCATAGGTGTTTTTAGTTGGATTATAAGATGTTGTGCCAATATTAAAGAAAATCGGGTAC
Organism: Polietes domitor; assembly: GCA_947397865.1. Classification (NCBI taxonomy): domain Eukaryota; kingdom Metazoa; phylum Arthropoda; class Insecta; order Diptera; family Muscidae; genus Polietes; species Polietes domitor. The sequence continues at coordinate 168,327,744 of OX377620.1, read as the reverse complement.
AATATGTGGTTTCTAGAGCGAAAAAGTCAAATTGGGAACTACATTTGTATTGGAGCTATATCTACATCTGAACCGATCTTACACACTTTCACCATTGGTGTTTTTAGTTGGATTTTAAGATATTGTGAAAATTTTAAAGAAAATCGGGTACAATAGGTGGTTTCTAGAGCGGAAAAAGTCAAATCGGGAGCGACATTTGTATTGTGGCTATATCTAAATCTGAACCGATTTCCTCCAAATTCAATACCAATCGTCCTTGACCAAAAAAAGTAACTTCTGCCAAGTTTCATGACAATCGGACAACAATTGCGACCTGTAGAGTGCGAACAAGCTTAGATGGACAGCAGACGCACGGACAGACAGACATCGTTAAACCTATTCAGCTGGTGATTCTAAGCCAATCCGTATACTTAATACTTAGATCCTGAAGGTACGAATAACGAAAGATTTCTTTATTTTTCGATTCTACGCAGTCAGATCAATGTACACAGCGAATTCCACTATCTTATATGTAGCGGTTTGTTTGGTACCATTATTTCTCATTCGCTCAAAAAGTATAAAGTATAAATTTCGAAAAATTCTTTTAAGTTTCGCGTCTATACAGTCACATGACTTTCATGATTTCAACTTGAACGGTTTGGTTGGTACCATTTTTATCCCTCTTTTTCAATTGTATACCTTAAAAGAACGAATTTCGAAAAATCCTTCTAATTTACGTGTCTACGCAATTAGAGGGATATACACACCGAATTTCATGATTCTAGCTGTTGTGGTATCATTGGTACCATATTTATCCCCTTTTTGTCTCAAAAGTACGAATTTTAAAAAAATCCCTCTATTTAACATATCTACATTTGTATATTCCAAATTTCATATTTCTAGCTGTAAGTTGCACCATTTTTATCCTTTTTTGTCCCATTTCGCCCGCTAATACCTTTATTTATTTTTTTTTTGGTATTTATACACTCCACGAGAGTATTATGTCTTTGTGCATTTGTTTGTAACACCCAAAAGGAAACGAGATAGACCCATTGTTAATTATACCGATCGTCTTAGAATCACTTTCTGAGTCGATTTAGCAATGTCCGTTTGTCTGTCTGTCTGTCTGTCCGTCCGTCCGTCCGTCCATCTATTCTTGTAATCACGATACAGGTCGCAATTGTAGACAGAACCAAATGAAACTTTGCACAACGACGTTTTTCGGGATAAGGACGAACGCTATTTAATTTGAAGAAAATCTGTTCAGATTTAGATATAGCCCCCATACGAATTTCACTCCCGATTTGACTCTTTTCACTCTAGATACCATATATTACAACAGATTTTCTTTAAAATTGACAAAACATCTTATATTGTAACTAGAAACACCAGTGGTAAAAATGTGTTAGATCGGTTCAGATTTATATATAGCTCCCATACAAATTTCTCTCCCGATTTGACTTTTTCCGCTCTAGAGACCACATAATGTATCAGATTGTCTTCAGATTTGGTAAAACATCTTATATTTCCACTAGAAACACCCATGGTGAATATCGGTCAGATCGGTTCAGATTTATATATAGCTCACATACAGATTTCGCTCCCGATTTGCCTTTTTCCGCTCTAGAAACCACATATTGTATCAGATTGTCTTCAGATTTGGTAAAACATCTTATATTCCAACTAGAAACTCCCATGGTGAATATCGGTCAGATCGGTTCAGATTTATATATAGCTCCCCATACAAATTTCGCTCCCGATTTGACTTTTTCCGCTCTAGAAACCACATATTGTATCAGATTGTCTTCAGATTTGGCAAAACATCTTATATTTAAACTAAGAACATCTATGGTGAAAGTAGGTCAAATCGGTTCAGGTTTAGATATAGCCCCCATACAAATGTCGTTCCCGATTTGACATTTTCCTCTATAGAAACCACATATTGTACTCGATTTTCTTTAAATTTGGCACAACATCTTATAATCTTACTAAAGAGTGATTTTTTTGAGGTTAGGATTTTCATGCATTAGTATTTGACAGATCACGTGGGATTTCAGACATGGTGTCAAAGAGAAAGATGCTCAGTATGCTTTGACATTTCATCATGAATAGACTTACTAACGAGCAACGCTTGCAAATCATTGAATTTTATTATCAAAATGCGTGCTCTGTTAAGAAAGTTCAGAAAGAAAGAAATTGTGTTCAGCGACGAAGCTCATTTTTGGCTCAATGGGTACGTAAATAGGCAGAATTGTCGATTTTGGAGTGAATATCAGCCAGAAGCATTGCAAGAGCTACCAATGCATCCAGAAAAAGTCACAGTTTGGTGCGGTTTATGGGCTGGTGGCATCATTGGACCGTACTTCTTCAAAGATGATGCGAATCGTAACGTAACTGTGAATGGTGAGCGCTACCGTGAGATGATATCCAACTTTTTTTTGCCCAAAATGGAAGAACTGAACTTGGTTGACATGTGGTTTCAACAAGATGGCGCTACATGCCACACAGCTCGCGATTCTATGGCCATTTTGAGGAAAAACTTCGGAGAACAATTCATCTCAAGAAATGGACCGGTAAGTTGGCCACCAAGATCATGCGATTTGACGCCTTTAGACTATTTTTTGTGGGGCTACGTCAAGTCTAAAGTCTACAGAAATAAGCCAGCAACTATTCCAGCTTTGGAAGACAACATTTCCGAAGAAATTCGGGCTATTCCGGCCGAAATGCTCGAAAAAGTTGCCCAAAATTGGACTTTCCGAATGGACCACCTAAGACGCAGCCGCGGTCAACATTTAAATGAAATTATCTTCAAAAAGTAAATGTCATGGACCAATCTAACGTTTCAAATAAAGAACCGATGAGATTTTGCAAATTTTATGCGTTTTTTTTAAAAAAAAGTTATCAAGCTCTTAAAAAATCACCCTGTAGAAACACCTATGCAAAAATTGGGTAAGATCGGTTCAGATCGCTCCCATATAAATGTCGCTCCGATTTGACTTTTTCCGCTTTAAATGCCACATATTCTAATCGATTTTCTTTAAATTTGGGACAACATCTTATAATCCAACTAGGAACACTATGCAGAAATTGGATAAGATCGGCTCAGATTTAGATATAGCCCCCATACAAATGTCGCTTCCGATTTGACTTTTGCCGCTTTAAAAGCCACATATTGTGCTCGATTTTCTTTAAATTTCGCACAACATCTTATAATCTAACTAAACAAAACTATGGTGAAAGTGGGTAAGATCGGTGCAGATTTAAATATAGCCCAATTTCAAATGTTTCTCCCATAAGTTTAATCGATTTTGGCCAAACTATACATATTATATTTCACCTATTTCGTTCTAGATTTCAATATTCCCGCACACAAATGTCCTTTCCGATATAAAATTTTTTGTCAAACACATACATTTACAGGATACAAAAAACCTTCCCGTTTTCACTTTTTCACCGAATTGAATTGTATTCGGATTGAAAGTGGAGTGTATCATAGAGTCGCCCCGCCCGACTTTAGCCTTTCCTTACTGGTTTTACGTTATAAGAGGAATGTACGCAACGAATTTCAAGTGCATGTAAAACAGAAATTGAGAAAACATCTTAAATAGTGTAAATATTAGGGATATTTTCAGTCCTTGTTTCACTCTCGGCAGATTTCGCCCACTTTCAATCCCAACCGATCTGCAACCATAAGACACATGTATTTTTTGTGAGGTTCATTTCATATTTGTTATTTTACGATCTCATTATAAGGTACTAAGATCAAACTAAGATTTCTTATTAAATTCCCAATAAACTAGCGATGAAAGATTGGCGCAACTGGTGTTACTTCATTCATAAGCTAAAGGGTGATTTTTTAAGAGCTTGATAACTTTTTTTTAAAAAAAAACGCATAAAATTTGCAAAATCTCATCGGTTCTTTATTTGAAACGTTAGATTGGTCCATGACATTTACTTTTTGAAGATAATTTCATTTAAATGTTGACCGCGGCTGCGTCTTAGGTGGTCCATCCGCTTAGTCCAATTTTGGCATTTCCACGTTTTTGAGTAACAGAGACCCAATTGGTGCGAACGGCGACGAATCGAAAATTGGTGGTCATCATTAACACTGGCCGATACAGCTGCGATATTTTCTTCAGTTCGCACTCTACGTAAGCGTGTTGGTGGTTTAATGTCCAACAATGTAAATTTGGTGCGAAATTTAGTCACAATAGCCCGAATAGCCGCTTCAGTGGGTCGATTAAACTGACCATAAAATGGAAGCGCGCAATGAACTTTCTTAACAGAGCACGCATTTTGATAATAAAATTCAATAATTTGCAAGCGTTGTTCGTTTGTAAGACGATTCATGATGAAATGTCAAAGCATACTGAGCATCTTTCTCTTTGACACCATGTCTGAAATCCCACGTGATCTGTCAAATACTAATGCATGAAAATCCTAACCTCAAAAAGATCACTCTTTATATCAGAAAGTATTGTTTCCCATATAAATGGCAACCATTTTAGTAAAAAATATTTCAAATTTTGGATCTTAGATTCCCCATTTTGAAAATTTGGATAATTTTTGCAAAAACATAGATGCATAATTCTAAAATTTCCTAATCTTATGTCAACTATTGTAAATATGGATTTGTTTAATTTTTAGAAATTTTCTTTTTTACATATTATTAAAATCCGCCCACAAACATGTCTAGCTCCCACTTAGCATTACATGTCTTGTTTTAATATATACATTTAGACAAATCATTACCAGTGATTTCATTCAATGGGTGCCACGTCCAACAGCGACTTGGAAATTTTATTTTTTTTTTGCAATTTGTGAAAAATCAAATGAAACACCTTGTATCTTTTAATCGATGCTAAGCTAGTTTTGTAAATTAATGAATATCCACGGTTTGATATGTCAGCTCAACATGTGCAAAAAATCAAGGGATAGTGGCGGTAACGTTTTATGTAAATTAATAAATCTTTCCAAATATTGTGTCAAATCATTCCTGTAAATCGATAGACTAATTGTAGCATGTGTATTGTTTAATGCCTACTTCTAGGGTTATAATAAATTTACTATTGGATTATTTTTGCTGTTGGTCTTACAGCTACAAAATAATACACACATTGCCCCTAAAGATATGCTGCAAAAGAAATGGCTCAATTGTTGTGTTGCTGTAGCAAATACAAATTGTCTTTGTACTAGGTAAGAGTAGCTCACTACTTCAGCAGTTCATAGAGTAATCAACATCTCAGCACTACATTAAAACTGCTATACTGTTGTGCTAATGGTCTGTCAAAAGAATCAACACGTTGTTGTTGAATTTTATTAACAGTATATCAAATACACAACGGGAAGCTTAGCAGAAATTCCTTACATTTTGCCACTGCTGTTATTTTCAGTAACAGTCTTTCGAGTAAAACAAGAGAGCTTATGCTTACTGCAAAGAGCGTAAATATACAAGAGGGGAAATCTCGCTCTTTGTCTGTTAACTTGTAGAGAGGCCGAGCTATGCCACCGAACAGCAATAACATTTGCTTCTGCAAAGTGCAATTGTTTGTCGTTATTTTACAGTTTTTATAAGTTTTTGCTATGAAATTCAAATATATTTAAAAAATTTATCAATTAACCAGTTATACATTTCATATTCGTGTATAATTGTGTGTGTGTCCATTGTTTTTATACCCTACACCACTTCGTGGACTAGGGTATTATAAATTAGTTTCGCGCCAAATGTTTGTAACACCAAGAAATAATTGAGCTAGACCCACCTTTAAGTGCACGGATCGGCTTAGAATCACCAGCTGAATCGATTTACCGATATCTGTCTGTCTGTCCTGTCTGTCTGTCAGGTCGCAATTGTTGACCGATTATTATGAAACTTGGCAGAAGTTATTTTTTCTGACCAAGGACCATCGGTATTGAATTTAGAGGAAATTGGTTCAGATTTAGATATAGCCCCCATACAAATGTCGCTCCCGATTTGAGTTTTCCGCCCTATAAAACACATATAGTACCCGATTTTCCAAAAATTTGGCTTAACACTTTATAATCAAACTAGAAATACCTGTGGCGAAAACGGGTTAGATCGGTTCAGATTTAGATATAGTCCCCATACAAATGTCGCTCCCGATTTCACTTTTTCCGCCGTAGAAACCGCATATTGTTCTCGATTTTCTTTAAAATTAGCACAACATTTTATAATTGAACTAGAAACATCTATGCTGAAAGTGGGTAAGATCGGTTCAGATTTAGATATAGTCCCCATACAAATGTCGCTCCCGATTTCACTTTGTCCGCTGTATAAACCGCATATTGTTCCCGATTTTCTTTAAAATTGGCACAACATTTTATAATTGAACTAGAAACACCTATGCTGAAAGTGGTTAAGATCTGTTCAGATTTAGATGTAGCCCCCACACAAATGTCGCTCCCGGTTTGACTTTTTCCGCTCTAGAAACCGCATATTGTTCTCGATTTTCTTTAAAATTGGCACAACATTTTATAATTGAACTAGAAACACCTATGCTGAAAGTGGTTAAGATCGGTTCAGATTTAGATATAGCCCCCATACAAATATCGCTCCCGATTTCACTTTTTCCGCTGTATAAACCGCATATTGTTCTCGATTTTCTTTAAAATTGACACAACAGCTTATAATTGAACTAGAAACACATATGGTGAAAATGGGGAAAGATCGCTTCAGATTTAGATATAACCCCCATACAAATGTCGCTCCCGATTTCACTTTTTCCGATGTAGAAACCGCATATTGTTCTCGATTTTCTTTAAAATTGGCACAACATTTTATAATTGAACTAGAAACACCTATGCTGAAAGTGGTTAAGATCGGTTCAGATTTAGATATAACCCCCATACAAATATCGCTCCCGATTTCACTTTTTCCGCTGTATAAACCGCATATTGTTCTCGATTTTCTTTAAAATTGGCACAACATTTTATAATTGAACTAGAAACACCTATGCTGAAAATGGGGAAAGATCGGTGTAGATTTAAATATAGCCCCCATACAAATGTCGCTCCCGATTTGACTTTTTCCTCTTTTCTTTAAATTTGATTTTATTTAAAATTGACACAACAGCTTATAATTGAACTAGAAACACCTATGCTGAAAATGGGGAAAGATCGGTTCAGATTTAGATATAGCCCCCATACAAATGTCGCTCCCGATTTCACTTTTTCCGATGTAGAAACCGCTCATTCTTCACGATTTTCTTTAAAATTGCCACAACATTTTATAATTGAACTAGAAACACCTATGCTGAAAATGGGGAAAGATCGGTGTAGATTTAAATATAGCCCCCATACAAATGTCGCTCCCGATTTGACTTTTCCGCTCAGAAACCACATATTGTACCCGATTTTCTTTAAAATTGGCACAACATTTTATAATTGAACTAGAAACACCAATGGTGAAAGAGGGTCACATCGTTCCAGGTTTCAATATACCCCCATACAAATGGCCTTTACGATTTAACATTATTTGTCAAAGACATACATTTACAGGATTCAAATATTTCCCGATTTCACTTTTTTACCGAATTGAATTGTAGTGAGATAGAAAGTGGGGTGTATCATATAATCGGCTCCGTCCGTCTTTAGCCTTTACATACCACATCTTACATCGGATCTTCATCAAATTTTGCAGATCATTATATGTTTCAACTACCGTGAATGAGAAATATATAGGCGCATGTTTTGGCACAGGCCTCAATTGTTGTTATAGTCCCCCTTCAAATGTCCGTCCGATTCATCCTATTACCGCTGTATAATCTGTGTTTATCATTGGATCTAGATCAAATATCCATATCATATGTTATATTTACTTTACTCGGAATATCTGCTGGATCAATTACTTTATTATTTACCATACTCCTTAACTTTGAATAAAGATGAATTTATAGTAACTGTATAACATATACGAACTACATAAAATTGCTCCCATGAAATACCTGGGTTTAGTAATCAAAGCGGGGTATATACGCAGGGAGTGGTGTAGGGTATTGTATAGTCGGCCCGCCCGACTTTAGCCTTTCCTTACTTGTTATTATTTTAATATTTTGCTGTAAAAAGCTAACATGGCTTTAACTGCATCATTCGCTGTTATTGCCCAACTGTGCGCCGGTAATAACAGACAAAGAGCGAGACTTCCCCTCTTGTATATTTACGCTCTTTGCAGTGGGCATAAGCTCTCTTGTTTTACTCGAAAGAATGTTACTGATACTGTTACTATAACAGCAATGGTAAAATTTAAGGAATTTATGCTAAGCTTCGAGTTGAGTATTTGATACACTCCCTCCGAATGTTAAGTCATTTGGAGCAACATTAGGTTGTTTGTTAACAAAACAGTTCGTTTTCATTAAAACGTGAAATTTTGTTTATTTGTCAAATTTTTCAATATCACGATGTAACTACATTCAACATAGTACAGCCAAAAATATTATATTTTTATCAATCAAATCACATCAAATATTTCAGTTAGCAAATTTTTTGTATTGAATTTTGTAAAATTGTACGTTTTCTTTGAAATTCCTTGGCACCATAATAATGAAAAGTCTCAATCGAAAAAATAATCTGAAAATCGACAATTATATTTAAATTTCGTTTTTTACATTTCTTCCCCTATTCGCGTCGCAAACTCCAGTTCAGTTCTTCAATATTCGCCCTTAACTTAGCATCTCTGCTCTTGAGTTTGAATTCGCTCTGGTTTTTCAAAAAGAGCAAAACTCATTGAGTTCAACATTAACAGGTAACTATTTAACACTAATGTTGTTGTTCCTTACCGTATGTTAACAGTTGATATATGTAAATGTTAAGGCTTATTAGCATTGTTGTAACGGTTAATAACGGTATGTTATATATTCAACATAACAGAAGGGAAATTTGATACTTAAGTTAATTTTTTGGTACATTTTGAACCTCAAAACTGGTCCTTTTGATATTTTTTCAGATTAAACAGGCCAAAATGAATACATCGATAATTATACTCTATGACATTCTCTATATAAAGGGTGTTTAAATTGTAAGGGTCGATGTTGAATGTGAACCACACCAAAACGTTAAGTTTTTTCTGCACTTCATTTGGCATTTCTCAATTTCAGACTAACTCAATTTGAACCATGGAAAGATACACAATCGAGCAACGCGTTAAAGTTATGCAGGCTTATTATGAAAATGGGCGTTCAAATCAAAAAGCATATGTGACGCGCAAAATAGAAAGGGACTTAAGGGTAAAAACCGGTTTTGTTCAGGAGAGCCATTTTAAAGATTTAATCACGTGTAGTACGTGACGTCAGGAACGTGTTGGTCGACCTTGAAAACGCGCGTAGGTCGTCCCTACCTCTTGTTGTGTGTAGTTGGTTTTTACTGTTTTCTACCTAGCGCGTGGTTTCCATGAGTTTGATATAAATTTTGCTCGCGTTTTTTCGAATCAAGGTTTATTTTCTGAAATTATTAATTGTGAATTATAATAAATACTCATTTATAATTCTTTTAAATCGTGAATAGTACGAAAATTTTTTCACATAACCTTGTTATGTTATTCGCGAAAATAATTCAAAACTAATAACATTCTTATTGACTGTTTTAGGATGAAAAGGTGGACGAATTCGAAGAAGTAGATTTACTTAATCGCTTCCCTGATGACGAGGATGATGACGATCACTTCGCAGAATTATCGGATAGTAACTCTGAAGATGATACCGATAATATCTACCTTGATAAATCTGATATTGATGTACGCGAAGAGAAGGTAGTTGCTCGACTGTATGGTTCAAAAATACCTCCGTTTTGTTCAAATAATGCAATGAAGTGATCCCTAAGAAGATGGCTGTGGATTTTCGTACGTGTTTCATGAATTTAGATAAGGAATCCCAAGATTTAATTATTCTAGGAAATCTGGCAGCTCATTGTGACGATGCAATGCTCAGGTCAAAAGTTGGTGATCGATCGCGAGCTATGAAGAAACGGTACAATCAGATATATTATTTTCGAAGTTTGCCGATATGCCGTGATATGTACTTCTTCCTGTATACAATGAGAATTAAACGCTACAAAAATCTAATCGAAGATTACGACAAAAATGGTGTTTATCCACGCGAACCTGGCATGACGAATAAATCGAAGATAATCGTACAGATGCTTTAACTACTTTGAAAAAAAAAAAAAAACAGTAAGGAAAGGCTAAAGTCGGGCGGGGCCGACTCTATGATACACTCCACTTTCAATCCGAATTCAATTCGGTGAAAAAGGGAAGGTTTTTTGTATCCTGTAAATGTATGTGTTTGACAAAAAATTTTATATCGGAAAGGACGTTTGTATGAGGATATATTGAAACCTGGAACGAAATAGGTGAAATATAAAGTGTATAGTTTGGCCAAAATCGGTTAAAATTTTGATAGCAACATTTGCATTTGGGCTATATTTAAATCTGAACCGATCTTACCCACTTTCACCATAGTTTTGTTTAGTTAGATTATAAGATGTTGTGCGAAATTTAAAGAAAATCGAGCACAATATGTGGCTTTTAAAGCGGCAAAAATCGGGAGCGACATTTGTATGGGGGCTATATCTAAATCTGAACCGATCTTACCCAATTTCTGCAAAGTGTTTCTAGTTGGATTATAAGATGTTGTCCCAAATTTAAAGAAAATCGATTAGAATATGTGGCATTTAAAGCGGAAAAAGTCAAATCAGGAGCGACATTTATATGGGGGCTATATCTAAATCTGAACCGATCTTACCCAATTTTTGCATAGGTGTTTCTAGTAAGATTATAAGATGTTGTGCCAAATTTAAAGAAAATCGAGTACAATTTGTGGTTTCTACAGAGGAAAATGTCAAATCGGGAACGACATTTTTATGGGGGCTATATCTAAATCTGAACCGATTTGACCTATTTTCACCATAGATGTTCTTAGTTTAAATATAAGATGTTTTACCAAATCTGAAGACAATCTGATACAATATGTGGTCTCTAGAGCGGAAAAAGTCAAATCGGGAGCGAAATTTGTATGGGAGCTATATATAAATCTGAGCCGATCTAACACGTTTTTACCACAGGTGTTTCTAGTTACAATATAAGATGTTTTGCCAATTTTAAAGAAAATCTGTTGTAATATGTGGTATCTAGAGTGAAAAGAATCAAATCGGGTGTGAAATTCGTATGGGGGCTATATCTAAATCTGAACCGATTTTCTTCAAATTAAATAGCGTTCGTCCTTATCCCGAAAAACGTCGTTGTGCAAAGTTTCATTTGGTTCTGTCTACAATTGCGACCTGTATCGTGATTACAAGAATAGATGGACGGACGGACGGACAGACAGACAGACGGACATTGCTAAATCGACTCAGAAAGTGATTCTAAGACTATCGGTATAATTAACAATGAGTCTATCTCGTTTCCTTTTGGGTGTTACAAACAAATGCACAAAGACATAATACTCTCGTGGAGTGTATAAAAAAGAAATTGTTTCATTTATCCGCAGTTTTGCTGAAACTGTTGCTATCACTTTACCTGGACGTCAACCAAATCATCGTGATTATCGTTTATTGAAACTTCCAACTACTGAAAGTAAGACCGGGTGGTAAAATCGTAAAACTTCGCACTTTCCAAACGCTGTGGAAGAAATATTGTACCTACTCGTAACTATGAAGCCGGCATACGACTTGTGCGAATTGTGTCGAAGTCTTACAAAAGATGCTGTTAATACAGTAAACGTTACTGAAGTTGAAAATGAAGCAGCATTGAAGGTGTATTCTGATCATTTGCAATCTGCCACCACTCAGCGAGAGTACTATAACGACTTGAGAACATTAGTCAAGCCTGACTTTGGATTTGCCATGTATCCAGGTATTCCAGAGGAGGATTATCTAGTAATATCTGTGGATTATGCTCAAAATGTTAGCTTTCCGTCGGGTCCACAGCAAATAGGAACTGCATACTTTAAATCAGGTCGCAAAACAGCAATTTTCGGAATTACAAGCGAACGTCAAAATGTTCAACACATCTTCTGTATTGACGAAAGCGATTCCATTGGAAAAGGTCCGAATTCACTGATATCAATGCTTGATTTCTACCTACGAGAAGTGCGTTCAACTAAAAAATTAGTGATATTCACTGATAACTGTGTTTCACAAAATAAAAACAATGCGTTGATACGATATTTACAACACCTTGTCGATACTTCCAGATGTGAGTCAGTTCAATGGAACTTTTTGTTAACCGGACATACAAAGTTTTCACCTGTTCGTTTATTCGGAGTTTTCAAATCAAAATATGCCCAAACTAATGTCGACTGCTTCATGGATGTAGTTGATTGTGTTAGAAAATCATCTCGTAATGGATTTAATGTTCCTCTACCTATTCGACTTCCAAACTCAAGTGAGCCTGTTGTTGATTGGAGAAAATGGGACGAATACTTCTCCACTAAATATAAAACTTTAATTGGAATATCGAAGTATCATCATTTTGTATTTATTGCTCAGTCACCAGTGCAATGTAAACTGTTTACGAATTCAGCCAGCATAAATGAAAACATACATCTGAGTAACAATACCAGTTTCGATGACAAACCAATTATAATTCCGTCACCAGGGTTATCGATGAAGCGTCAATGGTACCTGTATAAAGAATCCGGGGTTTATGTTTTGACGATTCAGAAAAAGATTCGGTTGCTCCTCTTCCTTTGGTCTCTGGAAATGGAAACGAAAAGGAGGATTCGGAGGAAGTGGATAATCCTCACTGGCCGTTCAGGCAGTTACTGTGAATGGTCTTCGCTATCGTAAGATGACAACGAACTTTTTATGGTCCGAATTGGAAGATACGGATGTGGACGACTTGTGGTTTCAACACGACGGTGGCACATGCCACACAGCTAAAGAAGCAATGGCTCTTTTGCGCGACAAATTCAATGGCCGTGTTATCTCACGTGGTGGCGATGTCAATTGGCCGCCAAGATCATGTGATTTAACACCGTTGGACTTATTTCTTTGGGGTTATTCGAAAGAAAAAGTGTACGTCGATAAGCCAGCAACAATTCAAGAGCTAAGGGGTGAGATAATTCGGAACATTAATGGCAGAACCTCAATTATGCCTCAGCGTCATCGAAAATTTGGACCAGATCGGATGGAGGTGTGCTGCCGAGGTTGCGGCTGCCATTTGGCTGATACATAATTCAACCATACCAATATTATCACAATAACAAGAAATGACAATAATTTGCAAAATAATCTGTGTTCTATTCAAAATCAACATCGGTCCTTAACATTTAACCATCCTTCTTTATAAGGCAGCAGTCTTCAAAAAAGCTTAGATACCCCAACAAATATTGGGGGATAATGGGTGCATTTCCAGCTAAAGCCATTTGGTTGGTTGTCCTATTTTAATTCCAAAAGAACAAGTTTTGAAAATTTGTGTCTTAAAATTAAAAAAAATCCTGTGAAGTCAGAGGAATGTATACACTAAATTCCATGCTTCTAGCTGCGGCCATTTGCACTCAGAAAAATAGCATTCCTAAATCTGAGTATAATCCATCAATTTAGTTCAACAATTTTACTGCAGTTCAGTAAAAATTCCCTATAAGGATGGAAAATTAACTAAATATGAGTAAAGTTTCCCTCTGTCAAAGTCATGGTAAATAGTTCATTTACTAGAAATAGGGTAGTAAATTTACATTTGTTTGGATCTAATAAAAAATTCTTACAATTGCGTAAATTCATACGTATGTGGAAGAATATTTCCAAGGTTTTAAGTAAGAAAAGAACTCAGAAATTTTTTGTATGGAAAATATTCCATTTACGGAATTTTAACTTAAAAATGTGTTTTTTTCCTAAAATTAAGTTAATATGTTTTGCTGAAATTTATGTCGAGTTCTTCATACACTTAAGTATTAATGAACTTATAAAAAATCATCTGAAATTGTTTAGAAAATTCTTGTATATTAATCTAAGAAGCAATTCTCGTTCGTTTGCAGATAATTCTTAAATAACTCAAGTATTTTTCTAAACAACCAATGCGAAGGCGCCTATCTTGCCTTCGCAGCTATCATGGTCTAATATCTCAAGTCTTTATGGCAGAGGTATCGTGAGAATCATTTCCTTATAGAGGCCGGGTTTGATGTTAAGAAGTCGCTGCGAAGCCACTTGAGAAGGCGTTTGACATAGTCGAAATCATGATCGTAGTAGTCTGCAGCCAAGTAATAAATTGTAAATAAATTTGCATTCTACTAAATATAGATGCAAAATGGTCTTGAGCCAGTTCAAATTTTGAGAAATATTTCATGTTGTCATTTTTTGTATCAGTTTCACATACTCTGAAGCAAAACCATTCGTTTGATTTTTCAGTTAAATTGAACTCATTTTAAGTTCACTTTTTTCCTTGTATCAAGTAAAATTTTCCTAAGTTTAGGTATAAAAACAAGTAAAAACGGCGTTAAGTTCGGCCGGGCCGAATTTTATACCCCCTCCACCATGGATTGCATTCCACAGAGGCAGTCTATTTTCGCAGGAGTGTAGTAATGTTACAGGAAAATATATTTTTTTTAATATAGCCAAACCAAAACAAATACAAATATTGAAAACATTATTTTATAAATAACCAGTAAGGAAAGGCTAAAGTCGGGCGGGGCCGACTATATGATACACTCCACTTTCTATCAGAATACAATTCAATTCGGGAAAAAGTGAAAACGGGAAGAATTTTTGTATGTTTCCTAATCATAGGCTAATATGTCCTGGTTCAATTTGTCAAATCGAAAAGAATATTTGTATCACGGCTATATCCAAACATGAAATGAAGTGACCCATTTCACAATAGGTTCTTCCAGTTCTCAATTTTAAGTAATTCGATGAAAATACGTGGTTTCTGGGGCGGAAAAATCAAGTCGGGAGCGAAATTTGTATAGGAGCTATATATAAATCTGAACCGATCTGACTCATTTTCATCCTGGGTGTTTCTCATGCAAATATAAGATATTTTGCCAAATTTGAAGAAAATCTGTTAAAATATGTGGTTTGTGGAGCGGAAAACTCAAATCGGGAGTGAAATTCGTATGGGGGCTATATCTAAATCTGAACCGATCTGGCTAATTTTCACCGTGGGTGTTTCTAGTTGAAATATAAGATGTTTTGCCAATTTTGAAGAACATCTGTTAAAACATGTGGTTTCTACAGCAGAAAAAGTCAAATCGGGAGTGAAATTCGTATGGGGACTATATCTTAATCTGAACCGATCTGACCAATTTTCACCATAGGTGTTTCTAGTTGAAATGTAAGATGTTTTGCCAAGTTTGAGGAAAATCAGTTTTAATATGTGGTATCTAGCGTGAAAAGAGTCAAATCGGGAGTGAAATTCGTATGGGGCTATATCCAAATCTGAACCGATTTTCTTCAAATTAAATAGCGTTCGTCCTTATCCCGAAAAACTTTGTTGTGCAAAGTTTCATTTGGTTCAACTAAAGTATTACAGCTAGAATCGTGAAATTTGGTATGTAAATTCCTCTGACCATATAGAAACGAAGTAAAATTGGATTTTTCGAAATTTGTACTTTTAAGGGAAGAGCGGGAAAAAAAGGGATAAAAATGTTAACAACTAATGTATTACAGAATCGTGAAATTTGGTATGGTATAGTATTCCTTTGACCATATAGAAACGCAATAAAATTGGATTTTTCGAAATTTGTACTTTTAGGGGGTGCGCGGGAAAAACGGGATAAAAGTTGTACCAATTGAAGTATTGCAGCTATAGTCGTAAAATTTGGTATGTAAAATCCTCCGACAACGTAGAAGTGCAAATCTAAATAAATTTTTTGAAATTTGTACTTATTATGTGTGTGCGGGACAAAAAGGGATTGTAACAACTTAATTATTGTAGTTAGAATCGTGAAATTCGGCGTGTACATTTCTCCGACCATGTAGGCGCGCAACATAAATGGATTTTTCAAAATTTGCACATTTAAGGGATGAGAAGGGCAAAAAGGGATAAACATTGTACCAACTAAAGTATTACAGCTAGAATCGTGAAATTGGGTATGTAAATTCCTCTGACCATGTAGAAGCGCAGTATAATTGGATTGTTCGAAATTTGTACTTTTTAGGGGTAAGCGGCACCAAAAGGGTTCCAATCTAAGAATTGCAGCTATAGTCGGGAAATTTGGAGTATAAACTGCGTGTAAAACGCAATCTAGATGGATTTTTTCGAAATTTTCTTATAGGGGGTGAGCAACAAGGGATAAAAGTAGTACCAACTAATGTATTGGGTTATAGTCGTGAAATATGGTGTGTAAGTTCCGCTGACAACGAGAAGAGCAAATCTGAACGAATTTTTCGAATTTTGTACTTATAAACAATGAGCGGGATAAAAATAGTGCCAACTAAAATATTTCAGCTATAGTCGTGAAATTTTGTGTTTAAATTTCTCTGACAACGTAGACTTGCAACATAAATGGATTTCTCGAAATTTGTACTTTTAAGGGGCGAGCGGGACAAAAAAGGATAAAAATGGTACCAACTTTAGTATTACAGCTAGAAGCGGAGTAGTTTGATTTTTCGAAATTTGTACTTTTAAGGGGTGCGCGGGACGAAAAGGGATTGAAATGCTGTACAATCCTTTAATTACGTAAACGCGGAACATAAATGGATATTTCAAAACTTGTACTTAAAAGGGGGATACGGGACAACAAGAAATAAATGTGTTACCAAATAAAGTACATATTTTTAGGGGAAGCAAAAACACATGTTACCTATAGTGATTCAAAATGTGTACGTTTTGGAAAGAAGTGCAAAAAGTTATAAACTGGCTGGCTGAATCTAGAAGCATGAGATCGAGGATATAAATGGTTGTAATATTTTGTTCAAAAATTGGTAGAAAATTATAAAAACTATACATACGAAGTAGTTCAGCTAAAATAGTGCATATCGACAAGCACATTCCTTTGACTGTGTGTGAGTAGTAGCTAATAGGAGGTTTCCAAATTACTATTTTAGATTTATCTATATCCACCAAATGAAAATTAAATAAATACTATCCAAAAACAATGACGGATAAAATTAACGAATAACTTGCTTTTTCGCGTGCGAAGCAGCGGGTACTGCTAGTATTCTTATATTTATATTTTCAAAAAGCTTAAATATCATAAATATTGGTATTTATGTTGCGTGTCTATACAGTCAGAGGAATGTATACACCGAATTCCATGATTCCAGCTGCGCCCATTTGGTTGATACCATTTTTACCCCCTTGACGTTTCTACGCAATTAGAATTTCATCATTCTAGCTGTAGTCGTTTAGTTGAAACTATTTTTATCCCTTCGTACCCATTGTATTCCTTGAAAGTATGAATTTGGAAAAAAAAACTTTTACTTTTTATGTCTACGTCGCCAAAGGGATGTATACACCGAATTTCATGACTATAGCTGCGGTCATTAGGTTGGTACTATTTTTATCCCCCTTTTCTATTTTGAAAATGACAGACGGACGGACGGACATGGCTAGATCGTCTTAGAATTTTACGACGATCAAGAATATATATACTTTATAGGGTCTCAGGTCAAGGTGTTACAAACGGAATGACAAAGTTAGTATACCCCCATCCTGGCGGTGTAAAATATTCGGAACCAGTTGTATTTTGATATTTGATGAAGTTTTTATAATCACTTTGAGCTTACGTAATATGGAAGATTTTGCCACGCCCTTTCTTGTACCTCCCACACTAATCACCATTACGTACAATTAAACCTTTTATAACTTCTATACGGATGATCGGAATAATGTGAAATTTGATCTTTGCAAATATGTTCATATATGCTGCACACTCCGGTCGAAATCAGTTGCAATTTTAGATCTAAAAATATTTTTATAATCACTTTAAACCTAAAAAATATGTATGCGTTTGTCACGCCCTTTGTAAAATTAAATCCTTTACATATAGCTTCTATACCGGTGCATGACTTGAAATCTGAACTTATAAATAGAACAAACATTTTTATATATGTTTTATTTTTTTTTTCAACGGGGCTATAATGTTCTTACAGAACTTCACGATTCTAGTGCAATTTCTAAAAAATCATTTATGTATTTACGAACTGGGAGAAATGTACACTAGGGCGTACCTCAAAAAAAAAGTTCGCCGTACACCTTCGAATATGAAGTATTATTGAAAGGTAGTTTCAAAAAAAAAATTTTTATTTTTTTATGCCGAACGTAGGGGTCGCGCTTTTACATTTTTCTATATAACTTGTATTTATAAACGGATTTTAAAGTGTGATACATCGATGTTTTTGTCTCGACGAGGCCGATTTTTTTGTCTTTGAAGTCATTGAGCTCAAGCACCCCCTTCTGGTACTTACCCATCATTTCTCAGTTGCTACTACCCTAATGTACCACTCTAATAATCGAAAATTAAAGCTCGCATAAAATCATGAATCATGTTTGAGCTCAATGACTTCAAAGACAAAAAAATCGGACAAAAACATCGATGTATCACACTTTAAAATCCGTTTATAAATGCAGAAGTTATATAGAAAAATGTAAAAGCGCGACCCCTACGTTCGGCATAAAAAAATAAAAAAAATTTTTTTCAAACTACCTTTCAATAATACTTCATATTCGAAGGTGTACGGCGAACTTTTTTTTTTTTACTTGTAACCTGGTACGCTCTAATGTACACGCCGAATTTTAATTTCTACTTAAAAATATAAATTTTGAAAAATCCATTAGAGGTCAGAATTTCACACCGATTCTAGTTTTAGCCGTGTTGTTGGTACCATTTGTATCCCTCTTTTCCTCATTATTCTTAAAAAATCCCTTTGTTTTGTGTTTCTATGCATGGGGGACGTACAAATCGAATTTCATAATTGGTTATCACCTTTTACCCAATTTCATCCCCAATAAGTACGAATTTTGGTGACTGTACGTTGGTACAATCTTTATCCATTTTAAGTCCTTTAAAGTAGAAATTTCGAAAAATTCCTTCTTATCCCGCATCTACGCTGTAAGTCGAATATACAAACCGATTTATAGAGTCATTCGTGGTGTTGGTACATTTGTTATCCCTTTTTCCCGTTTACCTTTTAAAAGTACGAATTTTGAAAAATTATTTGATTTTACGCAAAACACTTAGAAATTTTGAGGAATGAACACGCCGAATTTCATGATTATCCCTTATCTCTTTTTGCCCAATTTCACCCACAAAAGTACAAATTTTGCAAAATATTTTCTTGGTCGCATTCATGCTGTAAAAGTAATACACGTCCGAATTTCAAAATTCTAGGCTCAACCGATTGGTCTGGGCTTTGGTACAATTTTTATCCCATTTAAAAGTACAAATTTCGGAAAATTCATTGTTATCTCTCGAATTTTATGATTGCAGAGTCAGCCGTAATTTGGTACCATTTTTATCCCCTTTTCTCGTCTACCCATTAAAATTACGAATTTCGATAAATTCCTTCATTTTGCTTCTCTAAGCATTTTAAAGGATGCAAACTCCGAATTTCATGATTCCAGCTTCGTCTGTTTGATTGGTACCATTTTAATCCCCTTTTACTTAATTTCACCCACAAAAAGTACGAATATTGTGCAAATATTTTCTTTGTCGCATTCATGCAGTAAAAGTAGTGCCCATCCGAATTTCAAAATTCTGGGTTCAACCGTTTGATCTGAGCTGTGGTACAATTTTTATCCCATCCCTTAAAAGTACAAATTTTCTAAAAATTCTTTCTTATCAGTGGTCTGCGCTGTAAAGCGAATATACACAGCTAATTTTATTATTGTAGCACCATCCTTGTTGTTGGTACGTTTTTTATCCCCTTTTCCCCGTTTACCCCTTAAAAGCTCGAATTTTATAAAATTCGTTCATATAGAGTTTCTAAGCATTTTTAGTGATGTACACACCGAATTTTATGATTCCAACTCCATCCGTTTGATTGATACCACTTTTATCCCTTTTTACACGTTTTCACCCTCAAAAAAGTACGAATTTTAAAAAATATTTTATTGGGCGCGTTGAAGCTATAAGATGAATTTGAATGAATGAATGAATTTTGGATGTTTATTAATTTATAAGAGCTGCTTGCCAATAAAAATAAAAATAAAAATAAAAATAAAAATAAAAATAAAAATAAAAATAAAAATAAAAATAAAAATAAAAATAAAAATAAAAATAAAAATAAAAATAAAAATAAAAATAAAAATAAAAATAAAAATAAAAATAAAAATAAAAATAAAAATAAAAATAAAAATAAAAATAAAAATAAAAATAAAAATAAAAATAAAAATAAAAATAAAAATAAAAATAAAAATAAAAATAAAAATAAAAATAAAAATAAAAATAAAAATAAAAATAAAAATAAAAATAAAAATAAAAATAAAAATAAAAATAAAAATAAAAATAAAAATAAAAATAAAAATAAAAATAAAAATAAAAATAAAAATAAAAATAAAAATAAAAATAAAAATAAAAATAAAAATAAAAATAAAAATAAAAATAAAAATAAAAATAAAAATAAAAATAAAAATAAAAATAAAAATAAAAATAAAAATAAAAATAAAAATAAAAATAAAAATAAAAATAAAAATAAAAATAAAAATAAAAATAAAAATAAAAATAAAAATAAAAATAAAAATAAAAATAAAAATAAAAATAAAAATAAAAATAAAAATAAAAATAAAAATAAAAATAAAAATAAAAATAAAAATAAAAATAAAAATAAAAATAAAAATAAAAATAAAAATAAAAATAAAAATAAAAATAAAAATAAAAATAAAAATAAAAATAAAAATAAAAATAAAAATAAAAATAAAAATAAAAATAAAAATAAAAATAAAAATAAAAATAAAAATAAAAATAAAAATAAAAATAAAAATAAAAATAAAAATAAAAATAAAAATAAAAATAAAAATAAAAATAAAAATAAAAATAAAAATAAAAATAAAAATAAAAATAAAAATAAAAATAAAAATAAAAATAAAAATAAAAATAAAAATAAAAATAAAAATAAAAATAAAAATAAAAATAAAAAAATAGAAATAAAAATAAAAATAAAAATAAAAATAAAAATAAAAATAAAAATAAAAATAAAAATAAAAATAAAAATAAAAATAAAAATAAAAATAAAAATAAAAATAAAAATAAAAATAAAAATAAAAATAAAAATAAAAATAAAAATAAAAATAAAAATAAAAATAAAAATAAAAATAAAAATAAAAATAAAAATAAAAATAAAAATAAAAATAAAAATAAAAATAAAAATAAAAATAAAAATAAAAATAAAAATAAAAATAAAAATAAAAATAAAAATAAAAATAAAAATAAAAATAAAAATAAAAATAAAAATAAAAATAAAAATAAAAATAAAAATAAAAATAAAAATAAAAATAAAAATAAAAATAAAAATAAAAATAAAAATAAAAATAAAAATAAAAATAAAAATAAAAATAAAAATAAAAATAAAAATAAAAATAAAAATAAAAATAAAAATAAAAATAAAAATAAAAATAAAAATAAAAATAAAAATAAAAATAAAAATAAAAATAAAAATAAAAATAAAAATAAGAATAAGAATAAAAATAAAAATAAAAAATTAATGGTAATGGTTCAAATTTAAAATTTTAAATGGCCAACCCCTTTCCAGTATTCCAACCAAACAACCCTTTCGGAAAAAAATATTAAATCCCTTAAAATGTGCTCTAAATTCACGACATTGCAATGCCATCAAATTATTATTTTCAAGTATTATAAATATGTAAATAGTATATAAAGGGTGTTTTTTTATTGAGGTATAGAACTTCGAATTGAAATAAAACACAAAAAAATCGTTTTAATGTCCATCAATTTGGCTTTAAATATGATTTCGGGCATGTGGCCGCCGCGGCTGGCTCGAATATAGCCAATTCTACAGGTCCAATTTTCAACCACTTTGAGTTGATGGACAAAGCTCCAATTGCTGTGCACGGTGGCGAATCGATTCATTCGGGTCCTCTTCAACACTTTGCTCTACAGCGGCAATTGTTTCTTCGGTGCGCACTGTTCGACGTCTCTGCGGATGCGTATTATCACATAGAGTAAACGTAGTGCGAAAACGATCCATGGTTAACCGAATTAATTGCTCTGATGGACGATTATGTCGACCATAAAATGGACGGAGCTTGCGGTGAACTTCGCGAACTGAACCATTACTTTCGAAATAAATTTGCACGATTTGCAAGCGTTCTTCTTTTGTCAACCTGTTCATGATGAAATGGCAAACCAAACTAAATATTAATCACTTGACAGCTGACAAAATGGCCGCCAGTTAAAAAAGTGATGCCAACTTAAAGTTCTATACCCCAAGAAAAAACACCCTTTATATATATTAAAGGGTTCGTTGCAAGAAAACAAAAATATGTTGTGAATAAAAAGCAATCAACATAACCAAACATTCATATCAATATCATTTCCCATTTAATTAAATATAATTACATATTTTCCGTAGTCTTGCAAAGTATTCTATAGATAAAATATCTACATAATTAAAGGGTATAATTGTTTATATGAAAATGAATACGGTGTATTTTTCACAGTTCGTAAACAAATAATTGGCGAAATGTGACGATAATGATAATGACAGTCTACATGCCACGGTGAATTAATTCATATAAACAATTAAGGCATACTTGTGGGCGTTAAATAATAATATTAACCTTCATAACTGATAGTACAACGTATGAGTGTATAATTTTGAAAGAAAATATACAATTTAAACACTTTGAGAAAAACATTTGAGGCACCAGGAGTTATTTTACAAATGTCTGTCCCAAACAGTATAACAAACAACTCCATTTTGGTTCATGCTTTCATTTAAAGTGTATTTTTGTCAACAGCTTGTTTTAATGTTCAATTTGAATAATTAAAATGAACGAAACTGTGCTTTTAACTTAAACAAGACTCTTGCCAATTTCGAGAGTCAATGGTAAACAGTTGACTCATTACAATTGTTTTTCATAAAAACTTGAACAAAATTGCCAGCTATGACAATTGTTTACCCCCTTGGCCATTATTTGGTGGTATTCGGGTATATTGATGTAATTTAATTGTGATTACATTTAAATTAAAATGCTGTGTTAATAGAGAAATGAATAAAGACTGGCGGAAATTAATTTAATTCTAATGATTTAAATGAATGATTATTCTAATGATTTAAATGAATGATCTAAGAAATTGTCGGCGCACAGTGTTTCAAAATCAAAATCCATTGGCCAATATTCAAAAACTTTTGTTCTAGTAAAAATGTCTCAGTTCTGAAAACAAAAAAAATTAGACAAGGACCCGAGGTTTTTCTGAAAAAGTTCAAAGTGGGACATAGAACCATGTGGCTGCAAGCTAGTGCAAAACAAATGAGCACCAATGTTCTAACCATTTTTTGCATCATAAAACTCTAGAAAACTAAAAGTTCAATCGGAGCTATACTTCAGGTTTAAATTACTGCAACAAGATTAAACAAATTTATTTAGAGTTGCTGGCAAAATAAAATTGGATATAAAAACTGCAGCATATTAAACATTACGTTTTCTCGCGATTTGTAGCCATCATAATTGTGCATATTAGAGGGTGTTGTCGGACTTCAAAATGGAAGTACAAATACAGGATGGGCAATATAAAATTTTAACTTAGAATCGGCCAAAAAAAATACTGACTATTTTTTCAAATTTCTGGGTTTAACTTTGCCACGACTGACTCGGCAGTACCTGATGCCACCAGCCCAAAATCCACTGCAAACAGTGACTCGTTGTGGATGCATTGGCTTCTCAATAATCACGTTTGGGTGCTCTGAACCCTATAAGCGGCAATTTTGCTTATTGACATAGCCGCCGAGATGAAAATGGGCTTCAACGGAAAACACGAAAATTTTCCACATAAATTTCTTACAGTTTGCCTTAAAAACTCACTACTTTGGAAGTAAATGGCCCACCCTATATTAAGATAATTTTCAAATTGGAATTTAAGAAAAAAATTATCTATAAAAATTTTGGAGAACCAAACTAAAGGGTGGTTAGATTGTAAGAGCCGATGTTGAATGTGAATCACACCTAAACGTCACTTGACCATTCCAAAAGTCGTCAATGGTCAGAATGGTGGCAAGAAATGGCAACAGTGGATGATCAATTTTCGAAGAAAATCATCTTCATTTTCACCTGAGTGGTTTCGTCAATAAGCAGAATTGTCGCATTTGGGCGAATGATAATCCAAGAGTGATTGTCGAAAAAACAGAGTGCCGTTTGTTGGGGTTTGTGGGCTGGCGGCATCATCAGGCGGTATGAGGACGGTCAGGCAGTTACTGTGAATGGTCTTCGCTATCGTGAGATGATAACGAACTTTTTATGTCCCGAATTGGAAGATATGGATGTGGAAGATATGTGGTTTCAGCTGGACGGTGCCGCTTACCACAGAGCTAACGAAACAATGGCTCTATTGCGCGATAAATTCAATGGCCGTGCTATCTCATGTGGTGGCGATGTCAATTGGCCGCCAAGATCATGTGATTTGACACCGTTGGACTTCTTTGAAAGAAAAGGTGTACGTCGATAAGCCAGCAACAATTCAAGAGCTAAGGGGTGAGATAATTCGGCACATTAACGGCATAGAACCTTATTGTTTATGTCGTTAATCTTTTTTTTTGCTGGGGGCATTCTCTTTCCATCCATCTGTAGTCGCCACTCCATAGCTAATAGTAAAAGAGAAGCAATTGTTTTTAACACTGCAACCAACAACACATTATCCTTGGTCTCGTTGTCTGGACGGTCAGTGATTCAATTTAATCGTTTCACAATCACATTCACACTCACCTCAAAGTGTAGAGAACAACAATAACTGTCAGAGAATAGGTATTGCATTCAAGTTCATTTTTTTAGTACAATAATAATTACATTTAGTCACTGTCGTGCCATACACTTCACATAGTTTGTATGGTGAACAGGACGAAGAATCAATGGAATTTATGAAATATTAAAAGTTGAGTAGTTAAAGATCGCCAGGCTAAATATTTTTGTAAAAACTTAAATCTTAAGAGATAATTAATCGCTTGACACTATTGGCTTCGTTTTGGACCAACGCTTTATACGCTACCACTACATTATTTACATTCTTTAGATTGATTGTAATGAACACCATTGTTTTGCGGATTTAGTTTTAATGGAAACGGTTACTATCACAACAAAGCTGTTACTTAATTGCTTTTGTTTTTCTTCTCTCTCTCTCTCTTTTAAGCTCTCAATAATTGTTTATTTAAGTTGTTTCAGCAACATCCAGCAAAGTGCTGCCATTGGTGCGTATGATTGACGCTGATACAAAAGTGCATCAATCATACGCAGTTGTGTCCCTGTGCATGTATTTTCAGCAAATGGAAAACGAAAGTGTTGTTGATGTGTTTTCAATCATACACATTCAGCGTTGCAACAAAACGAATAGAAAATAGCTTCGACGATAGAGAAGAATGTTAGTAAAAAGAGTTGGGCAAAGATCAAAAGGACTACTCACAAGTTAGCTCGTATGAAGTTGTATTCCGAGTGATAATTCTAAATTAATCTAAAACAAGTAAGGAAAGGCTAAAATCGGGCGGGCCGACTATATGATACACTCCACTTTCTATCCGAATACAATTCAACTCGGTAAAAAAGTGAAAACGGGAAGAATTTTTGTATGTTTCCTAATCATAGGCTAATATGACCTGGTCCGATTTGTCAAATCGAAAAGAATATTTGTATCGGGGCTATATCCAAACATGGAATAAAGTGACTAACTTTCACAATAAATAACGTGTTATGCTCACTTTGAAGAAATTCGGTGAAAATTCGTGGTTTCTGAGGCGGAAAAAGTCTTTCCGGGAGCGAAATTTGTATGGGAGCTATATGTAAATCTGAACCGATTTGACCCATTTTCACCATGGGTATTTCTAGTTTAAATATACAAACCACGATTATAAAACAAGGCTACCTATACGTTTACATATCAAAATAATACTTCTAGTCAATTCAAAAAATAAATATTCTTATGTTTATACTTTCAAAAAGGTTAAATACGGTAAATATTGGTATCGAACGGGTGCTACAGTTGATTGTATTTCCATTCTATTTTAATTCCAAAAGTACAAATATTGAAAATCCAATATCTCACGTACATAGTGCAAAATAACCTAACTTCATGACTCAACCAATTTTTGCCGTAAAAGTAAAAAGTACGAATTTGGTAAAATCATTTTATTTAGTGCCTATGCAGTCAGAGGAATGTATACACCGAATTTCATGATTCTAACTGCGTCCATTTTTTTTGGTACCATTTTATCCCCTTTTCCCACATTACCCCCCCCCCCCTCTAAAAAGTACGACTTTCTAAAATCTCTTTATTTTAAGTGTCTACGCAATTAGAGGAATGTACACAGCGAATTTCATCATTCTAGCTGTAGTCGTTTAGTTGGTACTATTTTTATCCCTCGGTACCCATTGCATCCCTTGAAAGTATGAATTTGGAAAAAAACCTTTTATTTTTCGTGTCTACACAGTCTGAGGAATGTATACTCCGAATTTCATGACTCCAGATGCGGTCATTTGGTTGGTACTACTTTTATCCCCTTTTTCCATTTTAACCCCAAAAAGTACGATCTGCGACTATTAGACGCATTTATGGACATTTTGGACGTCCTAGACATGCTACGTGCTTACATGCTAGCGTGCTTTCAACAGACGGACGGATGGACATTGCTAGATCGTCTTAGAATTTTATGACAACCAAGAATATATATATACTTTATAGGGTCTAAGGTCGATATTTCGAGGTGTTACAAACGGAATGACAAAGTTAGTATACCCCCATCCTGGAGGTGGAGGATATAAAAATAACAAACCAGAAGAAAACAAGTAAAAACGGCGTTTAGTTGATTGATTGCTTTCCACAGAGGATATCGATTTTCGTAGAAGTGCAGTAATATTAGAGGAAAATATAATTTTTTATATAGCCAAATCAAAACAAATACAAATATTGAAAAAATAATTTTATAAATAAATATAATATTTTAATTATTTCAACTTTTAAAAATTATTTGGTAAATTTGTCAGAATTTGTTTCTAATTGTGATCAGAAGGAGTAGTTCCATTCTGAATTCACATCGCTGTCGAACATTTAGTGCGTATTTTCACCTTGATGTATTATCAACAACCACTACAAATATTTTGTAATTTTCTCCGCTTTCCATTTGTATTTCCACCATACTCAGTATTACTGCTGTCACTTCATTCATTGCGTTGTCTCTGTTTGAAACAGCCCTTCTAGCGTACACCACTGCGTATGATCGATGTCATTGCCGATAACAGCAGTCATACGCTCCAGTGGCTGGCAGAAGAGAAGTTTAAAATGCTTTCAATTGGCTTTTAACTCATTACACTATCAACTGGTAAATTGACTGTAATACTTCTCAAAATCCAATTAAATAAAAAGGAAATTTAACAATGGCGACGCACAGTGTATTATTAGCGGGAAAAATTCCCAAATTGCATGCTGCCAAATCTTTACTGATTGAACTTTGCAAAAACCATTCCTAATAAGCATATTCTAAAATATTTTGCCAATATCGCGACTGTCGATGCATTTAAAATTCATAAATGCTAAAATAGTTGCAAATTTCATCATAAGAGAGGTTATCTTATTGGGATGTATCTCGGAAACCATGTATCGTATTGAAATATCGTTTAGTTCGTAGAAAATAGAAGCTCTTCAGGTGTTCTTTTGCATTTCATGTGTTTAATTATGCTTTTACCTTTTTTCAGACAGAGGTTTTCCATGAAGGTTGTATTTATTCAGTCTTGGTAATTTTCTACGGTATAAAACTATATTCGCGAGGCCGAACGATGCCTCGGCATTTACAAATATTGTTAAACCGTTGTCTTATTTATTAATTTTAAAGAGAATATTCTGCTTATAGCTGCCAACATCGATTTAATTACTGAAATGGTAAAACCTTCTAAGCCAAAAACAAGTAAAAACGGCGTTAAGTTCGCCCGGGACGAACTTTATATACCCTCCACCATGGATTGCATTCCACAGAGGATGTCGGGTTTTGTAGAAGTGCAGTAATATTACAGAAAAATATGAATTTTTTAATATAGCCAAAAAAAAAAACAAATACAAATATTGAAAAAATAATTTTATAAATAAATATAATATTTCAATTAATTCAAGCCACTCTTATAAGGCAAGGCTATCAATACGTCAATTCAAAAAATAAATATTCTTATATTTATATTTTCAAAAAGCTTAAATACCATAAATATTGGTAGATAGTAGGTGCTACAGTTGGTTGTATTTTCATTCTATTTTAATTCCAAAAATACAAAATTTGGAAAATCCAACTTCATGATTCAACCAATTTTTGCCGCAAAAGAAAAAGTACGAATTTCGAAAAAACTCTTTATTTTGCGTGTCTATGCAGTCAGAGGAATGTATACATCGAATTCCATGATTCCAGCTGCGGCCATTTGGTTGGTACCCTCCTAAGAGTACGACTATCTAAAATCTCTTTATTTGACGTTTCTACCCAATTAGAATTTCATCATTCTAGCTGTAATCGTTTAGTTGGTACTAGTTTTATCCCTCTGTACCATTGTATTCCTTGAAAGTACGAATTTCGAAAGTCCGTTTATTTTCCGTGTCTACGCAGTCAGAGGAGTGTCTGCTCCAAATTTCATGACTCTAGCTGCGGTCATTTGGTTGGTCGTATTTGTACCCCCTTTTTCATTCTAACCCCAAAAAGTAAGAATTTCGAAAAATCCGTGTATTTTACGTGTCTACGCTATCAGAGGAATGTATACACCGAATTTCATTATTCTAGTTGTAGCAGTTTAGTTGGTACTATTTTTATCCGTCTGTACTCATTATATCACTTGAAAGTATGAATTTGGAAAAAAACCTTTTATTTTTCGTGTCTACATAGTCAGGGGAATGTATACTCCGAATTTCATTACTATAGCTGCAGTCATTTTGGTTGGTACTATTTTTATCCCCTTTTGGTTGGTACCATTGTTATCCCTCTATCCCATTTTACCCCTTAAAAGTAAGAATTTGGAAAAATGCTTTTATATTATGTCTCTACTCAGTTAGAGGAATGTACACACCGAATTTCGTGTTTCTAGCCGTTGTCGTTTTATATGTACCATTTTTATCCCTTTTTTGCCCCATTTTACCCCCTACAAATAAGAATCACTTTATGGTGCACGTTTTTGCTATAAGGGGAATGCGCATACCAAATATCAAGCAAATATAAAAAGACATATATATAATATATAACATAAAATTTATGCTTAAATACGCTAAAATATTAGGGATGGTTATGGGTATTTTTAGTCCTTGTGAGGGAAAAATTTTTCCCTTTAGGCCGATTTCGTCCAGTTTCAATCCTAACCGATCTACGACTATAAGACGCATTTATGGAAAATTTGAACGTTCTAGCTCCTTTCGTTTAGATGCTAGCGTGCTTTCAACAGACGGACGGACATGGCTATATCGTCTTAGAATTTTATGACGATTAAGAATATATATACTTTATAGGGTCTCAGGTTGATATTTCAAGGTGTTACAAACGGAATGACAAAGTTAGTATTCCCCCATCCTGGAGGTGGGATGTAAAGTTTTATGACAAGCGAGCGCATGTAAATAATGGGTCTTTATTAATCTTAATTTGAGTATAAAGCTATAATAGCCGTGTGCCATCGATTAAAGAATAAAATAATTTTTATAAAAAATTTCGAAAATCGTAAAAAAGCAAAAAATTTTATTTGGGCACTGACAATTTTCATTTAATTGTGGACTCAAATGCAATCACTGGTAATGATTTGTATTCACATATATATTAAAATAAGAAATTGATGTTGCTTTTTTATTTTAACTTACATGGCCGGTGGGCTTGGGTGTGGGCGGATTTAAACAAAAAATTGATTTTGATCTAATGTGACGATATAAGGGATGTGTGCGAAATTTCAAGGTCCTAGATCTATTGCTTCTAATTTTTCGACGCAGCTAGTGTGAAAATATTCCACTGTGCAACGCCAAAGGCGAGTATTTCTTGGTTGTAACAACCATTTGATTTTTTGCACAATTTTTAAACTTTTTTATTTAATTAATTCATTAATTAATCTTAAGTATAACTGATGGACTGAATTTCCTTGATTTATATTTAAAAAGTATGATATAATCACAACTATCAAAGTTAACATAAATGAAAGACATTTTTTCTTGACCACTTAGAATTAAAAAGTATAATCGGCCTATTAAGTATTGTCTATCGTTTTAGTGTCTGCTTACTTTTTTTATTTTCCTGAACCTAAACTTTCGCTGATATAAAAGAACATCCACAATTCCATTCGTTCATAACTTATGAGCACTGACAAAAATTCACTTATAAAGTGACCTAAAAAAAGGACATCCCTCCTATGACAACTCCGTGTACAATGCATTGTTGCAGATCCGTTTTTCACCACTTCCGAATCACAATATGAACATCATTTTCACTTCTTCGGATGCTCGCTTTTTGCTGGGTATCTAAGCCTATACCTACAAATATTGTATAGTTGTACCAAATTTTATTGAGATCCGTTGTAAACTGTGGCTAAGATAAAATTTCCATATATTTTCTCGTATTGCAGCAGACTTTATATTTGATAGTCCTTACCTACCTTGATCTATATATATAAAAGAGTTGCGTTACTGACTGACTTATCATTGACCAGCCACCAGACGAAACGGCTGAAGCCAGGGTCATGAAATTTTCAGGGTAGTTCCCAAATATGACAATATACATTTAGGGGGTAAAATGGGACAAAAAGGTATAAACAACGAACCTTCGTCCTGACTAAACGACATGAAACGACATCGTGTTCCCTGCAATGACCATGCAGACGAGCTACATATCGGGATTTTTCAAAATTTGTACTTTTAAGTATTTAAGTATTGCCGCTTTATTCGTGAAAATCGGTATGTAGATTTCTCTGACAACGTAGACTTGTATTATAAATGGATTTTTCGAAATTTGTACTTATGAGGGGTGAGCGGGACAAAAAGGGATAAAAATGGTACCAACTTAAGTATTAAAGCTAGAATCTCGAAATTCGATATTTAAATTCCTCTAACCATGTAGAAGCGCAGTAAAATTGGATTTTTCGAAATTTGTACTTTTAAGGGAGAAAATAGCCAAAAAGGGATAAAAATGGTACCAATTTAAGTATTGCCGTGAAAATCGGTATCTACATTTCTCTGGCAACGTAGACTTGCAATATAAATGGATTTTTCGAAATTTGTACTTATAAGCGGTGAGCGGGATAAAATGGTACTAATTTAAGTATTGCAGCTATATTC
Organism: Polietes domitor; assembly: GCA_947397865.1. Lineage (NCBI taxonomy): Eukaryota > Metazoa > Arthropoda > Insecta > Diptera > Muscidae > Polietes > Polietes domitor. The sequence goes on along the minus strand of OX377620.1, from coordinate 168,296,383 downwards.
GTGGAATTTGGTGTGTAAATTCCTCTGACAACGTAGTCATACAAGATAAAAGAATTTTTCGCAATTTGTACTTTTAAGCGGAACAAAAAAGGATAAAAATGGTACCAACTTAAGTATTACAGCTGGAATCTCGAAATTCGACCAAGTAGAAGCGAATTCCAAATGGATTTTTCGAAAATTTTTCTTATTAGGGGTGAGCGGGACAAAAAGGTTACCAACTAAATCATTATAGTTAGAATCGTAAAATTTGATATGTAAATTCCTCTGATTTTTTGGAATTTTTTTCTTATAAGGGGTGAGCGGGACAAAAAGGGTTAAAAATGGTACCAACTAAAGTATTGGAGCTATAATCGTTAAATTTGTAGTGTAAACACCTCTGACAACGTAGAAGCGCAATGCAAATTGATTTTTTCGAAATTTGTACTTATAAAGGGTGAGAGGGATAATAATAGTACCAACAAAAATGTTGCAGTCGTGAAATTTGGTGTATAAATTCCTCTGACAACGACTGCACATAAATATTTTTTTTCTTTCGAAATTTGTTTTAGAATTTGGAAGTGTGAAATTTGGTCTGTAAATTCCTCTGACCATTAAAATTGGATTTTTCAAAATCTGTACTTTTAAAGTGCGCGCGGGACGAAAATGAATAAAAATGGTGTACAATCTTTTAATTACGTAAACGCTGAAATAAGTGGATATTACAAAATTTGTAATTATAAGGAGGATGCGGGACGACCAGCGATAAACGTCGTACCAACTAAATTGCATGTGTGTAGGGGAAGCACAAACACATGTTACCTATAGTGATTTTTCGAAATGTGTATTTTTTGGGAAAGAGATGCAAAAAGTTATAAAGTTGTCGGCTGCATCTAGAAACATCAGGTCGAGGATATAAAAGGCACTGCGGTTGTAATTTTTTGTTCAAAACTGGATAGAAAATGATAAAAAATTATACATACGAAGGGAGTTGAGCTAAAATAGTGCACATAGACAAGCACATTCCTTTGACTGTATATGAGTGCTATCTAATAAGAAGTTTCTAAATTACTATTTAACTATACGATTTACGATTTAACTATACGATTATTACGATTTTACTATATCCACCAAAAGAAAAACCAAATAAATATTAGCCAAAAACAGACGAAAACAAAACTAATAACAAATAACTGGCTAAGATATAAGATACGAGTATAACAACTTTATACATTTTGAAAAGTACATAAATGAAGATGAAGTACATAAACAATAATTCGCTCTGTCGGATAACGAGAATATGATCAATTCTTTGGCCAATTTATTTTGACAATTAATTCTGCAAAGCATCAATTTCAAAAAAGATATTTTTGTCGTCTGAATTTCGACGGAAAATTTCTTATGAAATTTCCAAAAGTCAAATTTGAAAAATTATTTGTCCGGTTTCACATGGATTAACTCATATTTACCTTCAAGGTCCTAAGGACGATACGACAAGCTGGAGGGTATAAAAACATTACCGAGCAAGCTGTTTTGTATGTATCTTTTTAATCCCACTCGCTGTGCTCTAAAGTTTTAGAGCAAAAAGCACAAACTCATTACAAATCCATAGTCCATAGTTTTTAAAATTAATTAAATTCGCTAAGTTCGTCTTCAGCACTCCTGTTTTCATTACAATTACAACTTCCATTTATAAACTGCCATACTGACGACCAGCTATCCACAGGACTTTATCAGCCACAGCACAAATCCCTCGAACACGCAACAATTTCCGCACCTGGGGGACAATGGGGGCAATGCTGTGTTGCTGTTGTGTGCCTTCTGTTCCGTATGACATTCATGTGATAATTGTGTCATGACTGTGCTACGTACGAATGCTGGATTTTGTTGCGGAAATTTGTCATGTAGAGCATTATGTGTGTTCATGTTCATGTGTGTGTGTGAGTTTATTTTCTTTAACAAAGAAAAGCCCAGAGGAGATAAAACAATAGACCCGAGAACAAGAGTTCATACCCACACTGACGAACATATGTACCCGCTCAGATTACTGTCAATGCAAAGGTATGAATGTAATCATGACATTATATTATTTTTCTATCTGATGGCAGACAATGTGCGCTCATATTAGGGTGGAATGCAAAAAATATATCGTTACCAAAATATAAAAAAGACTCAACTAACATTTTTTTGCAAATCGATATTTTTGTTTATTATGACCGAAATTGTTGTGTTTAAATGAAAAAAATGTTAGTAGAGTCTTTTTTATATTTCTGTAACGATATGTAAATTTGTAGTGTAAATACCTCTGACAACGTAGAAGCGCAATGCAAATGGATTTTTTTTTCGAAATTTGTACTTATGAGGGGTGAGCGGGACAAAAAGGGATAAAAATGGTACCAACTTAAGTATTAAAGCTAGAATCTCGAAATTCGATATTTAAATTCCTCTAACCATGTAGAAGCGCAGTAAAATTGGATTTTTCGAAATTTGTACTTTTAAGGGAGAAAATAGCCAAAAAGGGATAAAAATGGTACCAATTTAAGTATTGCCGTGAAAATCGGTATCTACATTTCTCTGGCAACGTAGACTTGCAATATAAATGGATTTTTCGAAATTTGTACTTATAAGCGGTGAGCGGGATAAAATGGTACTAATTTAAGTATTGCAGCTATATTCGTGGAATTTGGTGTGTAAATTCCTCTGACAACGTAGTCATACAAGATAAAAGAATTTTTCGCAATTTGTACTTTTAAGCGGAACAAAAAAGGATAAAAATGGTACCAACTTAAGTATTACAGCTGGAATCTCGAAATTCGACCAAGTAGAAGCGAATTCCAAATGGATTTTTCGAAAATTTTTCTTATTAGGGGTGAGCGGGACAAAAAGGTTACCAACTAAATCATTATAGTTAGAATCGTAAAATTTGATATGTAAATTCCTCTGATTTTTTGGAATTTTTTTCTTATAAGGGGTGAGCGGGACAAAAAGGGTTAAAAATGGTACCAACTAAAGTATTGGAGCTATAATCGTTAAATTTGTAGTGTAAACACCTCTGACAACGTAGAAGCGCAATGCAAATTGATTTTTTCGAAATTTGTACTTATAAAGGGTGAGAGGGATAATAATAGTACCAACAAAAATGTTGCAGTCGTGAAATTTGGTGTATAAATTCCTCTGACAACGACTGCACATAAATATTTTTTTTCTTTCGAAATTTGTTTTAGAATTTGGAAGTGTGAAATTTGGTCTGTAAATTCCTCTGACCATTAAAATTGGATTTTTCAAAATCTGTACTTTTAAAGTGCGCGCGGGACGAAAATGAATAAAAATGGTGTACAATCTTTTAATTACGTAAACGCTGAAATAAGTGGATATTACAAAATTTGTAATTATAAGGAGGATGCGGGACGACCAGCGATAAACGTCGTACCAACTAAATTGCATGTGTGTAGGGGAAGCACAAACACATGTTACCTATAGTGATTTTTCGAAATGTGTATTTTTTGGGAAAGAGATGCAAAAAGTTATAAAGTTGTCGGCTGCATCTAGAAACATCAGGTCGAGGATATAAAAGGCACTGCGGTTGTAATTTTTTGTTCAAAACTGGATAGAAAATGATAAAAAATTATACATACGAAGGGAGTTGAGCTAAAATAGTGCACATAGACAAGCACATTCCTTTGACTGTATATGAGTGCTATCTAATAAGAAGTTTCTAAATTACTATTTAACTATACGATTTACGATTTAACTATACGATTATTACGATTTTACTATATCCACCAAAAGAAAAACCAAATAAATATTAGCCAAAAACAGACGAAAACAAAACTAATAACAAATAACTGGCTAAGATATAAGATACGAGTATAACAACTTTATACATTTTGAAAAGTACATAAATGAAGATGAAGTACATAAACAATAATTCGCTCTGTCGGATAACGAGAATATGATCAATTCTTTGGCCAATTTATTTTGACAATTAATTCTGCAAAGCATCAATTTCAAAAAAGATATTTTTGTCGTCTGAATTTCGACGGAAAATTTCTTATGAAATTTCCAAAAGTCAAATTTGAAAAATTATTTGTCCGGTTTCACATGGATTAACTCATATTTACCTTCAAGGTCCTAAGGACGATACGACAAGCTGGAGGGCATAAAAACATTACCGAGCAAGCTGTTTTGTATGTATCTTTTTAATCCCACTCGCTGTGCTCTAAAGTTTTAGAGCAAAAAGCACAAACTCATTACAAATCCATAGTCCATAGTTTTTAAAATTAATTAAATTAGCTAAGTTCGTCTTCAGCACTCCTGCTTTCATTACAATTACAACTTCCATTTATAAACTGCCATACTGACGACCAGCTATCCACAGGACTTTATCAGCCACAGCACAAATCCCTCGAACACGCAACAATTTCCGCACCTGGGGGACAATGGGGGCAATGCTGTGTTGCTGTTGTGTGCCTTCTGTTCCGTATGACATTCATGTGATAATTGTGTCATGACTGTGCTACGTACGAATGCTGGATTTTGTTGCGGAAATTTGTCATGTAGAGCATTATGTGTGTTCATGTTCATGTGTGTGTGTGAGTTTATTTTCTTTAACAAAGAAAAGCCCAGAGGAGATAAAACAATAGACCCGAGAACAAGAGTTCATACCCACACTGACGAACATATGTACCCGCTCAGATTACTGTCAATGCAAAGGTATGAATGTAATCATGACATTATATTATTTTTCTATCTGATGGCAGACAATGTGCGCTCATATTAGGGTGGAATGCAAAAAATATATCGTTACCAAAATATAAAAAAGACTCAACTAACATTTTTTTGCAAATCGATATTTTTGTTTATTATGACCGAAATTGTTGTGTTTAAATGAAAAAAATGTTAGTAGAGTCTTTTTTATATTTCTGTAACGATATGTAAATTTGTAGTGTAAATACCTCTGACAACGTAGAAGCGCAATGCAAATGGATTTTTTTTTCGAAATTTGTACTTATAAAGGGTGAGAGGGATAAAAATAGTACCAACTAAAATGTTACAGTCGTGAAATTTGGTGTATAAATTCCTCTGACAACGTAGACTTGCAACATAAATGTTTTTTTTAATTTGTTTAGAATTTAGAATTGTGAAATTTGGTATGTAAATTCCTCCGCATTAAAATTGAATTTTTCGAAATGTGTACTTTTATCGGTTATCGAGATGAGTCTTTTCGTTATCATCTCACGATAGCGAAGACCATTCACAGTAACTGCCTGACCGGCCTCATTTTGGAAAAAATACGGCCCGATGATGCCGCCAGCCCATAAACCGCACCAAACTGTCACTCTTTGTAGATGCATTGGTTTTTCGACAATCACTCTTGGAATATCATTCGCCCAAATGCGGCAATTCTGCTTATTGACGAATCCGCTGAGGTGCCTCATCACTAAAGATTCGCTTTCCCTGATACTTTGTGCGAAAAGAAATCTACACGCTCTTATTTATACATTATATATCAAAAGATTACTTCAGATGTATTCAAAAATGGTGTCCTAAAACTGCTTAAATACCCTAAACATTTGAGATAGTTTGCGGAGTTATCGTTACGTTCTTAGGGAGAAGTTTTTTTTGGACCGATTTCAGAGGAGCAAACATATCGAATTTCGCCAAAGCCAATTCATTGGTTCCACTATTTTTTATCACAAAAGTAGAAATTTCGAAAATTCTTGATCACATCACGTTCACAAAAACGTGCACCATAAAGTGATTTTTATTCGTAGGGGGTGAAATGGGACAAAAAGGGATAAAAATGGTACATATCAAACGACAACAGCTAGAAACACGAAATTTGGTGTGTACATTCCTCTAATTGAGTATATACATAATACAAAAGTATTTTCTCCAAATTCGTTCCTTTAAGAGATAAAATGGGAATAGAGGGATAAAAATGGTACCAACCAAACGAATGCACCTAAAATAATGAAATTCGGTGTATACATTCATCTGATTGTGTAGACACGTAAAATAAACGGATTTTTCGAAATGCGTACTTTTTGGGATTAAAATGGAAATAGGGGATTAAAATAGTGCCAACCAAATGACCGCAGCTAGAGTCATGAAATTTGTAGTATACATTCCTCTTAGACACAATTTTTTTTTCCAAATTCGTACTTTCAAGGGATACAAGGGTACATAGGTATAGCAATAGTACCAACTAAACGGCTACAGCTAGAATGATGAAATTCGGTGAGTACATCACTCTACTTGCGTAAACACGTAAAATAAAGAGATTTTATTATTATTTCTTATTATTTTATTATTCTTTATACACTCCACGAGAGTATTGTCTTTGTGCATTTGTTTGTAACACCCAAAAGGAAGCGAGATAGACCCATTGTTAATTATACCGATCGACTTAGAATCACTTTTTGAATCGATTTAGCAATGCCCGTCTGTCCGTCCATCTATTCTTGTAATCACGATACAGGTCGCAATTGTAAACAGAACCAAATGAAACATTGCACAACGAAGTTTTTCGGGATAAGGACGAACGCTATTTAATTTGAAGAAAATCGATTCAGATTTAGATATAGCCCCCATACGAATTTCACTCCCGATTTGACTCTCTTCACTCTAGATACCACATATTTTAACAGATTTTCTTCAAAATTGGCAAAACACCTTATATTTGAACTAGAAATACCTGTGGTAAAAATATGTTAGATCAGTTCAGATTTAGATGTAGCCCCCATACAAATAACGGTCCCGATTTGACATTTTCTGCTCTAGAAATCATTATTGAGCCCGATATTCTTTAAATTTGGCAAAGCATCCTATAATCCAACTATAAACACTTATGAAGAAAGAGGGTAAGATCGGTTCAGATTTAGATATAGCCCCCATACAAATGTCGCTACCGATTTGACTTTTTCCGCTCTAGAAACCATATATTGAGCCCGATATTCTTTAAATTTGGCAAAACATATTATAATCCAATTAGAAACACCTATGCTGAAAGTGGGTAAGATCGGTTCAGATTTAGATATAGCCCCCATACAAATGTCGCTCCCGATTTGACATTTTCCGCTCTAGAAACCACATATTGTAGCCGATTTTCTTTAAATTTGGCAAAACATATTATAATCCAATTAGAAACACCTATGCAGAAAATGGGTAAGATCGGATAAGATTTTGATATAGCCCCCATACAAATGTTGCTACCGATTTGACTTTTTCCGCTCTAGAAACCATATATTGAGCCCGATATTCTTTAAATTTGGCAAAACATCTTATAATCCAACTCTAAACACCTATGCAGAGGGTGGGTAAGATCGGTTCAGATTTAGATATAGCCCCCATACAAAAGTCGCTCCTGATTTGACATTTTCCGCTCTAGAAACCACATATTGAGCCCGATATTCTTCAAATTTGGCAAAACATCTTATAATCCAACTATAAACACCTATGCAGAGGGTGGGTAAGATCGGTTCAGATTTAGATATAGCCCCCATACAAATGTCGCTCCCGATTTGACATTTTCCGCTCTAGAAACCATATATTGAGCCCGATATTCTTTAAATTTGGCAAAACATATTATAATCCAACTATAAACACCTATGCAGAGGGTGGGTAAGATCGGTTCAGATTTAGATATAGCCCCCATACAAATGTCGCTACCGATTTGACTTTTCCGCTTTAGAAACGATTTTCTTTAAATTAGACTCAACATCTTATAATCAAATTAGAAACATCTATGCAGAGGGTGGGTAAGATCGGTTCAGATTTAGATATAGCCCCCATACAAAAGTAGCTCCCGATTTGACATTTTCCGCTCTAGAAACCACATATTGAGCCCGATATTCTTTAAATTTGGCAAAACATCTTATAATCCAACTAGAAACACATATGCAGAAAATGGGTAAGATCTGTTCAGATTTAGATATAACCCCCATACAAATGTCGCTCCTGATTTGACATTTTCCGCTCTAGAAACCACATATTCAGCCCTATATTCTTTAAATTTGGCAAAACATCTTATAATCCAAGTAGAAACACCTATGCAGAAAATGGGTAAGATCGGATCAGATTTAGATATAGCCCCCATACAAATGTCGCTACCGATTTGACTTTTTCCGCTCTAGAAACCACATATTGAGCCCGATAATCTTTAAATTTGGCAAAACATCTTATAATCCAACTATAAACACCTATGCAGAGGGTGGGTAAGATCGGTTCAGATTTAGATATAGCCCCCATACAAATGTTGCTCCCAAATGTTTAACCGATTTTGACCAAACTATACATATTATATTCCAGGTTTCAATATGCCCCCATACAAATGACCTTTCCGATTTAACATTTTTTGTCAAACACATACATTTACAGGATACAAAAATCCTTCCCGTTTTCACTTTACTACCGAATTGAATTGTATTCGGATAGAAAGTGGAGTGTATCATATAGTTGGGCTCGCCCGACTTTAGCTTTCCTTACTTGTTTTATTTTATTTTGACCTAGAAAGTGGTGTAATTATTTTTTATTTTTTCATTTTATTTAATTAAATTTATTTTTGAGGTATAATAATTTTTATTTTTGTTTTTATCGTTATTTTTATTTTAATTTAGTTTTTTATTTTTATTATTTCCATTAATTTTTAATTTAATCGGACTTGAGATAGAAACAATTGGTCAGTCTCAATTTTAAGGCAAATAAATATGTGGGTTACAAATCTCCTCAATAGGGGTTTCATTCCATTCTTTGGGGATGTCTCCCAGTGTTTCATCTAAAACTATTATCACAGATTAATCTTTATTAATTATAAATAAAAGTAAACAAAATATTTTTCTTTAGTTCTTTCAAAATAACCCCAGTGTTTGAGTGCGGACTGTGCCTACTGTTTACATATAAACATATCTACATACGGTATGCGCGTATGTGCGCACCAACGTATTTAATTAAACGCAATTAATTTGTTTTCAAATCCAAGAAATGGGCGATTTTTACAGTGGGTAGATATGACCGGCCGAAAAAAACAAAATTTCTTTCAAAAGAAGAGAAAACCTGAACGAAAGAACTGACATTCGAAATTGCCTGCAGTATGGAACCACCCTAATGACACACTACATTCATTCATTTATTTCTATTACAATCGTCCCAGGCCGTTCAGACTAAAACAATTTCTTCTGTCTATTTTGAATATTTACATTTTTCACAAAATTTATTTTTTTCGGATTTTAAGAAAATGCATTGAAATGCTTAGCAATAATGCCACAACGAGGTAAGGAAGTTGCCACCAGCCGCTGCTTTGAAACATTTTTCAATTTTCTTCTTGTTTCGCAAGTTCAGCAACTGCAGAATATCGGTATCACACAACTGTTCTCTGCTCTTGTATGATTCAAATATTTACACGATATTGAAAAGAGTTTGTCGAAAAATGATTAGGGAATATTGTCGCTGCCAGGCTAGAGAAAAGTATACAATATTCGAAGGCGGGAACAGTCTGAAGATACGAATTCATCGCTCATCATCTAAATCTCAAGGTATGAAGATGAGCTGGCAACTCTCGAGAAATTTGAGATTGTGATTGATGATTTTCAGGACCAACCGGAAATCGCCAACTCTATTGTGGAAGAAAAGGAAATAAATGCCGTAGCAATGGGCCACAAAATCAAAGGAGGGACATATGTGAAGCTAAAGGGTATGCGAGTGAGCCGCTGAGAGGAAGAGACCTTGAAAGGGGTTTTTTGAAATCAAGACAATCAGCTCAGGATAATAGACAAGCGGACAATCCCCGACAAATAGACACTTCTGAAGTGGTCAAGACGGGTAAAAGTTCGAAGAAATCTAAGGGTGAACCAAGGTAAGGCAATAAAAAGGTAAAAGTTGGTAAAAGAAAGATAAAAACAAGAGACGAAAAATATCACGACAGAAACAGAAGGGAAAGTATTCAAAACTCTGACATCAGCAAATCAGTTGCTAGCGTTCAAAATATGCTTCATGGTCATACGGAGCAGAGGAAGTCCAGCCAAGACCGTGCAGGCGAAGACAAAAAACAAACAGTAAAGGAAAATAAGAAAATAACTGCCAAAAATGCTAATGATCGCGACACTGCAGGCAGCCAGAAGCAGACTGAAAATTCGAAGAAAAATCACTTAAAAGTGGATAAAATTAAGAAAATGGCCACAACACTTAGCCAAGAAGATCAACTGAAAACAATAAATGCAAATAACAAGGCAAAGGAGAGGGACAACCCAAACCGGCCAAAAAATCTAAAAAAACGGCAGAAAATCAGTTATATTGGAACTGCCAGGACTAATATCCTGGCTCGAAATTCAAAGAATAACATCGCCAAAGACAACCAACCGAAAGTAATCACAATTAAGAAAATCCATCCAAAAAAATCCCTTACGGCTGTCATTGTAACAGACTTGCGTAAAAAGGTACGACAAGGAGCCAAACTTTGGCAATCTAATCAAGCGATCAGCTCTAAGATATATAGGCAACCGTTCAAGAAGCAAACCCTAGACCGCCACCGCCTCCAAGAAAGACCATGTGATTTGTTGCGAGCCAATATGGAACAACGTGAATTGTGGTAGGTCTCTTCTAAAATATGATCTACGTCATTTGTATCTAATATACTCTCTCTCTCTCTTCCAAAGCGCTCTCACTGTCCAAACACCGGCCACATTGTCATGCCCCTGTAATCCCTGCAAATGTGATTTTTTGTGATTTGTGTAAAAATAAAATATATTGTATATATTCCAAATCCTCAATTTCTATTAGAAACGCCATCCGGAAACACTATATGTCTGAAACTATAGGCCACATGGTCTAAATTGGCCTTTATCGGGTTTTCATTTCCTCATTCAGTGGCCCTTTAAAAGTACAACCAAGTCTGAGAGTATATCATTTTTCAAAAAAATGATATGTTACCGATATAAGTGTCAAATTGATGAGGAGAATATTTGCTAAAAACACTTAAAATTTCTTCTATCTGAAGACAGACCATGTGCGTTTATATTAGGGTGGAATGAAAAAGTCCCAATGTGTAATAATATCAATATTATATAGAATATTTGGTCAGTGCATTGAGGAGCTGTGCAGACTGAAATTCATTCATTCTCCGAAATAAAAAACCCAAACGTTAGAGATTATTTGCGGAGTTCTCATACGTTTTTGGGTAGGAGTTTCTCCTATTCGGACGGATTTCGATCATTTACAAGTCCATCCTTCCACACAGTCACAGGAGCATGCATGCATCGAATATCGTTCCACCAACAGCCGAGTTCCACTTTTGTATCACACTTTTTATACCATCCACCCCCAGGATGGGGGTATACTAACTTTGTAATTCTGTTTGTAACACCCTGAAATATCGACCCGAGACCCTATAAAGTATAGACATATATTCTTCTTCGTCATAAAATTCTAAGACGATCTAGCCATGTCCGTCCATCCGTCCATCCGTCCGTCCATCCGTCCGTCCATCCGTCCGTCCATCCGTCCGTCCATCCGTCCGTCCATCCGTCCGTCCACCCGTCCGTCCACCCGTCTGTCCATCCGTCCGTCCATCCGTTCAACCGTCCATCCGTCCGACCGTCCGTCTGTTGAAAGCACGCTAGCATCTAAACGAAAGGAGCTAGGATGTCCAAATTTTCCATAAATGTGTCTTATAGTCGTAGATCGTTTGGGAATGTAACTGGGCAAAATCGGTTTGGAGGGAAAAATTGTTCCCTCACAAGGACTGAATATAATATAACTAATAATAACTCCTAATATTTAAGAGTATTTAAGCATGTTTTTTTTTACCCTCCACCTCCAGGATGGGGGTATATTCACTTTGTCATTCCGTTTGTAACACCTTGAAATATTCAACACAGACCCCATAAAGTATATATATTCTGTATCCTGGTAAAATTCTAAAACGATTTAGCCATGGCCGTCTGTCTGCTGAAAGCACGCTAGCATCCGAACGAAATGAGCTAGGATGTTGAAAATTTCCGTAAATGTTTCTTATGATCAAGTTGGGCAAAATCGACAGAGAGGCAAAATTTTTTTGCCCAACAAGGACTGAAAATGCCCCTAATATTTAGACTATTTAAGCAATTTTTTTTTGAAATTTTCCTATTTTTAAACACTTGAAATTTGTTTCGTACCATCCTCTAGTAACGTGTAATCACCAAAAAGTACAAAAAAGATTTAGCGGTTGAAATGGGACAAAAGGGATAAAAGTGGTACCAATGATACGACAGCAGCTAGCAACATGAAATTCGTTGTGTACATCCCTATAATTACGTAGACACGTAAAATAGACGGATTTTTCGAAATTTGTACTTCAAAGGGATACAATTGGAAAAGTTGGATAAAAATAGTACCAACCAAACCGCTGAAGTTAAAATCAGGCGGAAAATGGGGCGAAAAAATGGGGATAAAAATGGTACCAATTAAAGGGTTGCAGTTAAAATTGTAAAGTTCAGTGTATACTTGCTGTGACTGCGTAGACATGAAAAATAACGATATTCGTACCTTTAGGATCAAAACGGGATAAAATTGGTACCACGCAGAAGGCTGTAGCTAGAATCTAGAAATTCAGTCTGTCTTCGTACCTATAATCATGACAAAAGGGATAAAAACGGTACCAATGATACGTCAACAGCTGGAATCATGCAATTCGGTGTGTACATCCCTCTAGTCGCGTAGCCACGTAAAAAAGAAGGATTTTTCTAGATTCGTACTTTTAATTGGAAAAGAGGCATAAAAATGGTACCAACAAAACGGCTCTACAAAGAGATCTTTCGATATTCGTTCCTTCAGGATCCAGATTTGGCACCAATCAAGCGGCTATAGCTAGAATCATGAAATTTGTCAGACTGGGTAGATGCGGAAAATAAGAGGATTTTTTCCAAACCCGCAACTTTTAGCGCAAGAATGAAAAAAGGATTTATCTTCTTTTCAATCTTGCGCTGGTAGCAAGCAAACTCAGCTAAAATACTGAAATTCTGTATGTATATTGCTCTGCCTGCGCACAGTGGTTCAGAATCAAAATCCATCGGCCAATATTCAATAAACTTTCTTCTAATAAATATTTGGGAGTTTTGTAATCATCCAAAATTAGACTCCGATTGTTATAAAATTTAACAGGAAGATAAAGGAAATTTACTCATCTTTTTATCTGGGTACGCACCACGCACTCAGAACTAAATGAGACGAAAACAAGTCAAAAGGCGTTAAGTTCTGCCGGGTCGAATCTTATATATCACTGAGTGTATTCCACTGTATTGCCGGCAGATTAGAGGATGCCAACTTTACATAGAAGTGCACTACTATATTAGGAAAATGGTGATGCTTCATTTTTATAATTTTAATAGTCCTCTACTATACATAAATAAAAACACTTTCAATCCCAACCATAAGAAACATTTATGGAAAATTAGAATCTCCTAGCTCATTTTGTTTGGCGGCTAACGTGATCTCAACAGACAGACAGACGGACGTGGCTAGATCGTCTTTTACCACGACACAGAACATTGTGTATTTTGTGTTTGGGTCTCCGACGAATATTTCAAGGCGTTACAAACGAAATAAAAACAAGTAAAAAAAGCCTTAAGTTCGGCCGGACCGAACTTTATATATCCTCGACCATGGATTGCATTCCACTGAGGCTGTCAATTTTCGTTGCAGTTCAGTAATATTACAGGAAAATATTTTTTTAATATAGCCAAACCGAAACAAATACAAATATTGAAAAAAATAATTTTATAAAAAAAACAAGTAAGGAATGGCTAAAGTCGGGCGGGGCCGACTATATAATACCCTACACCACTCCCTGCGTATGTACCTCGCTTTGATTACTAAACCCAGTTATTACATGGGAGCAATTTTATGTAGTTCATATAAATTATACAGTTACTATAAATTCATCTTTAGTCAAATTTAACGAATATGGTTAATAATATGGTAATTGATCCAATTATCCGACAGACAAATACAAATTATACAGTAGTAATAGGATGAATCGGACCGACGTTTCAAAAGGGGCCTATAACAACATTTTGGGCCTGGTCCAAAACATGGGTCTATATTTTTCTCATTCACGATAGGTATTCCTAGTTGAAAAATATAATGATCTGCAAAATTTGATGAAGATCTGATGTACGATGTAGTTTCTAGAGCTGTAATAAATCAGAATGGTGCCCCATTTCGGTTATACCAAAGTATGGACATATGGGCATCTCCCAAACAAGTAAGGAAATGCTAAAGACGGACGGACTTTCTATCTCATTACAATTCAATTTGGTAAAATAGTGAAATCGGGAAGGATTTTTGCATCCTGTAAATGTATGTGTTTGACAAAAAATGTTAAATCGGAAAGGACATTTGTATAGGGGTATATTGAAACCTGTAATGATGTGACCCCCTTTCACCATGTATGTTTATTGGTGAAATATAATATGTAAAGTTTGGCCAAAATCGGTTAAACATTCGGGAGCAACATTTGTATGAGGGCGATATCTAAATCTGAACCGATCTTACCCACTTTCACCATAGGTTGGATTATAAGATGTTGTGCCAATTTTAAAGAAAATCGGGAACAATATGCGGTTTCTAGAGCGGAAAAAGTCAAATCGGGAGCGACATTTGTATGGGAGCTATATCTAAATCTGAACCGATCATACCAACTTTCAGCATAGGTATTTCTAGTTGGATTATAAAATGTTGTTTCAATTTTAAAGAAAATCGGGTACAATATGTGGATTTTAGAGCGGAAAAAGTCAAATCGGGAGTGACATTTGTATGGGGGCTATATCTAAATCTGAACCGATCTTACCCATTTGCACCTATAAGTTGGATTATAAGATGTTGTGCCAATTTTAAAGAAAATCGGGTACAACATGTGGTTTCTAAAGCGGAAAATGTCAAATCGGGACCGACATTTGTATGGGGGCTATATCTAAATCTGAACCGATCTTACCCACATTCAGCATAGGTATTTCTAGTTTGATTATAAGGTGTTAAGCCAAATTTGAAGAAAATCGGGTACTATATGTGCTTTATAGGGCGGAAAAAGTCAAATCGGGAGCGACATTTGTATGGTTGCTATATCTAAATCTGAGCCGATTTCCTCCAAATTCAGTACCGATGGTCCTTGGCCAGAAAAAATAACTTCTGCCAAATTTCATGACAATCGGACAACAATTGCGAGCTGTAGAGTGCGAACAAGCTTAGATGGACAGTAGACAGACGGACAGACAGACATCGTTAAATCGACTCAGCTGGTGATTCTAAGCCGATCGGTATACTTAAAGGTGGGTCTAGCTCGAATATTTCTTGGTGTTACAAACATTTGGCGCGAAACTAACTTATAATACCCTAGCCCACGAAGTGGTGTAGGGCAGGCCCGTGCGCAGGATTTTCCCCTGGGGGGGTTTTCATCATAAAAAAGTTAACCCTAAAATGAGTTAAAATTAACTAAAATTTAGGAAACCAAGTACACGTTTACTAAATATAAGTAGAATTTTGCTGAAATTTTCCTAAATCTAAGTAAATTTTTCCTAAAACCAAGTAATTTTTTATTAAATTTAATCAAAATTTCCCTAAAATTAAATAAATTTTTTACTAAATCTTAGAAAAATTTTACTGAAAATTTCCTAAAACTAAGTAAATGTTTACTCAAATCAAGTAAATATTTACTCAAACTGAGGACAATTTTGCAGATTTTTTCCTCAAAACGAGTAAATTTTTTCTTAAACTGAGGAAAATTTTATTTTATATTTTATACAAGGAAAAAGGTTCAATTTAACTAAAAAATCAATCAAATAGTTTTGCTTCAGAGTATACAAAACTGATACAAAAAATTACAACATGAAATATTTCTCAAAAGTTTCATGATACCTCTGCCACAAGGAGTTGAGCTATTATTAAATTATTGTTGCGAAGGCAAGATAGGCGCCTTCGTAGTGGTTGTTTAGAATAATTCATAAAGTATTTAAGAAATAAGTCTCTGCAAACAAACGAGAATTGCTACTTAGATTAATATTCAAGATTTTTTAACAATTTCAAATGTTTTTTATAAGTTCATTACTTAAATGTATGAAGAACTCGGCATAAATTTCAGTAAACATTTTAACTTCATTTTAGGAAAAAACACTTTTGTAAGTTACATTTTCTATACAAAAAATTTCACATTTTTTTCTCACTTAAAACCTTGGAAATATTCTTCCACATAAGTAAGAATTTACTCAATTGTAAAATGTTTTTAAGTAAATCTACTACCCTTTTTCTAGCAAATGAATTATTTACTATGGCTTTGAAAGAAGGAAACTTTACTCATACTTAGTTAATTTTCCAACTTTTTAGGAAATTTTTACTGCAGCGTTTGGAAACCACTTATATTATATTGCCAGGATCTTCGAGAAATATTTTGCTACATTCGTCCGACAGTCAGTTCGTCAGTACAATCAAAGGAATATGTCAGTAAAAGAAAGCAGAAAGTCTACTGAAAGGGCAGATTTTCTGCTGTTAAAAAAGAGACAGCAGATTTGTATCTGCTGATATGGTAAACAGCTGTTTGCTGTTTTTAGCAATATATGTGATACGCATATTGTCCCAAGATAATATACAAGAAAGTTCGAGCTAAACTATAGTGTCACAAACTATAGTGTGAGTGGATCAGAAACATTTGGAAATATGGCTTTAGAAATAAAATTATTTTCCAAATGTATATGACAGATGACATACAAATCTGAGATTAGTTTGGCATCAAAAAATCATTTTCGAAAAAATGGTCCTTAGCCTCTTTTGAATATAAGCCCTCGATATATATTTTGAAGAAATATTACACAAAAAACGATCAAATTCCTCGGCGATAAACCCTTCAGTCCCGCATTTTTTCTATGATAAATTCAGAAAAGTGGATATGACTTTTGACAAAGTATTGGTTTAAATAGGATGTTTAAAGAGTTTTGGGATTTTTAATTTATATAGGACATGAGTAATAGGATGGTTACTCAAAATCTTTATACGTATATTCCGATTAAATAAAAAATATTTGGAAATGTTTCTTCATTTTTATAATCTTAAATATGTATAAATTCGAATAACAAATACAGTTTTTTTGTTTTCGATGAAATGCAAGAAGAAACAACTTCACAATTTTCAAATGTAATTCAAAAGACACCATTTGCAATTCAAAAATTCCATTTTAAATTCAAAAAATATCAATTGAAATTCAAAACTCGTTATTTGTAATTCAAAACTCGCCATTTGAAATTCTTCGTTTGTGGGAAAAAATAGTTTGTTTGCGGTAAACATGTCATCAGTTTTTGTAAATGAACAAAGAGAAATAAGTTTATGTATATCAAACAGTTTTCTTCGTTTGTCGAAATGGATTTGTATTGTAATTACAAACTCCCAAAACATTGGAAGTAACAGAAACAGTCGTTGTTGCATCTGTGATGAAAATAGGACACATCGGTTCAGATTTAGATACAGCTGCATAAAAATATCCAATCGCAAATGTTACATCTTTGCGCTCTACAAGCATCAAACAAATTATTTGCTTTTATTAAGAATATTTTAGATTTCATTATGATATCATAGTGATTTTTATCTACACTTTTTTAAAATTACTAAACGATTTTGTTATTAAATTTCCAAACTTTTATTGCAGTACACAATTAAAAGTTTATAAGATATACCTCTAGTCGAATGTCAAGAAGTGGTATCGGTTAATACAAATGGAAATTTTCCGAACAATTTGGTGTCCATTAGCGAAATTAGCACTACACAATCTTGAAATTGGCACAATTCGTTTAGTTTGTTTGTATTTTTCATAAACTTTGTCCGAAATTCAAGAAAGTATCCACGATTTTTTATGTAATTTTCGTGTTTTCATGATTTTACTGCAAAATTACCATTTCAGACGAGTTATTTTAAAAAGACCTTAAAAATTCTATATTTTATTGCTTCAGAAAGTCTAGATGGTTTTAAAAAGTATATGTTCGAAACCTCTCTGGGGGGGTTTGAACCCCCAAAACCCCCCCCCTGCGCACGGCCCTGGTGTAGGGTATAATAATTTTACAAGGCAAGGCTACCAATACGTTTACACTATATATACCCAAATTATACTTCAAGTCAATTCAAAGAATAAATATTCTTATATATATATATTTTCCAAAAAGCTTAAACACCATAAATATTGTTACAGTTGGGTGTATTTCCATTTTATTTGAATACCAAAAGTACATATTTTGAAAATCCATTATCTCACGTATATAATGCAAAATAACCTAACTTCATGATTCAACCAATTTTTGCCGTAAAAGAAAAAGTACGAATTTGGAAAAAACTTTTTATTTTGCGTGTCTTTGCAGTCAGAGGAATGTATACACCGAATTTCATTATTATATTTTATCCTTCTATTCCCATTTTATCCCTTAAGAGTACGAATTAGAAAAAAATACTTTTGTATTATATACTAGCGTTTTGTACACAGCGTTGCACGGGGTTCCGTCTTCCTAAGCATGTAACTTTGCATGCTCGCAATTTTTGTTTTGTATATTTTTACTCCTGTAAATTAGTTTAAATTAAAACTTATTTATTTAAATTCATAAGTTACATTTTTTAAATATAAAAACTTCATGAAAAATTAAGTATTTTTTTCAGTGTTTCTTTAAAGAAAATGAAACATTTGATTTGAACTGGGATATTGTCCTGGCTCAAGACCATTTTGCATCTATATATAATAGAATGCAAATTTATTTACAAATGGCATGGTGACATTTATTACTTGGCTGCAGACTACCACTATCATGATTTCCACCCTGTCTAAAGGTTTCATTCAGGTGGCTTCGCAGCGACTTTTCAACATCAAACCCGGCCTCTATAAGGAGATGATTTTCACAAACGAACGAGAATCACAACTCACTTGCTGAATTTGCGTTTAAAAAATCGCACCAAGTAATAAAGCACACATGCCATCTTACAAGCATCTCATTGAGTTGCATATGTAAGTATGTGTATATTACCCAGCAGTACTTCTGCCGTGCCAACGCTCATTTGTTTTAGTTTTTTCGTTTGTATTTTTTTGGTCTGTAATCAATATTTGATTTGAACTGGGATATTGTCCTGGCTCAAGACCATTTTGCATCTATATATAATTTATTAGAGAGTTAATTAAT
Organism: Polietes domitor; assembly: GCA_947397865.1. Lineage (NCBI taxonomy): Eukaryota > Metazoa > Arthropoda > Insecta > Diptera > Muscidae > Polietes > Polietes domitor. The sequence goes on along the minus strand of OX377620.1, from coordinate 168,277,235 downwards.
TATGGTAATTATTTCTAAGAATGTATTTTGCGTCTATTAGTTAAGTTAGTCAGTATTTCATTGGATATTTATATTTACAATTTTTCCACCTTGTTCAAGTACATTAAAGTTTTTGGGCTCGAGAGCAAGCAACATATAACTGACCATGTGAAAAACATGGATTTTCCAGATTCAATCCACAAACATCAAGTGATTGTCCCTGTGCTTTGTTTATAGTCATTGAAAATGCTAGGCGAATCTGAAACTGTAGTCGTTTGAAATCGGACGGTATATCGGAGGGAATCATCGGAATGCGTGGTATAAGGACATCTTTTCCTTTTGATTTTCCATTTAAAATCGTTGTTTCATTAGTCTCTTGGCAGAAATTCTAGTACAAATGCACAATCGAGGAGGACTAACATTCCTTAGGAGAATTATATGTGAACCAATTTTAAGAGATAACATTTGCGGCGGAATTCCTAGAAGGTCCAAAGTATTTAGAAATTCAATTCGATAGTTGACAACTTCATCCGCATTCATGATACTGTCTATCGATTTGTAATGTGTGCAATCACCTAGAAATTTGTTGTCTATCGATTTGTAATGTGTGCAATCACCTAGAAATTTGTTTCAGAATTAAATTATTGATTGCATTAACATCGTGGTTTTTTTCAGCCCAGATAGCACGGACGTAAAACCACTCTCTGTTTCCATAGTTTGTGGTAATTTGTGGGAAGACTTTCTCAATGAATTGCTGATTTGATTCCTGAATGACATTTTCTGAAAATGTAATACGCCTTTTCACTGCATCAACTGATACTTTTCCATTATCAATATCCAGTAGATGTTTCGAAAATATAGCTGCTGAGTCATCGTGATGCAGATGTACACGCATATTGGTGGTCAGATTAATTTTTTTGTACATATCGTCAGAGATGCGGGTGCTGATTTCGGAATTACTGGAAGGGTCTGTCGGAAGTCTCCAGCTAGTAAAATAAGAGTTCCACCGAATGGTTGTGTATTTGATATTAAATCTTGAAGTGTCCGACTAAGTGCTTGTAGGGATTTCTTATGTGCCATGGTGCAGTCATCCCTCACACAATCAGCTTATATGTTTTGAGCATTTTCGCCATGCCCGAACTTTTGCCAATATTACAGGTTGGAGAATCGACAAATTGCGTATTCAATGGTAACTTCAACTCTGAATGTGCCGTTCGTCCTCCATCCAATAATGTAGCAGCAATACCGGGGGAAGCAATAGCTAAAGCTATCCCATTTTGAGAGCGGACGTGCGCTAATACCAAACTGATGAGAAAGGTTTTAAATGTGCGTCCTGGTGCATCGAGAAAAAAAGGCCGCCGCTGTCATTTGTTACTGCAGTTATAATTTTGTCAAAGGCCACTTGTTGCTTTGCAATTAATAGAGGTTTTTTGTTGCGACAAACAAACAAAAGTCTTCAACATTGAATTGCCGTTCTCTTAGCAAATCTCGATCAGTAATGTCAATGGTAGAACGTTCAGGCACCACCATTCCAAGTTGATTAAGAGTTTTGTTGCTGATGGCTAGGCATATGTCTTAAATTTTTATCAGCGTATCGTTGAACGGTCAGATAATGATGCAAAATGTCCTCACTCATGTCCTCTTTGAATTTTTCCCACAGGTCTTTCGGGTTAGATGGCGAGCAAGTTCTTAATATTGTCGCAAACAAAGTTAGTATCTGGAGAGGATGACAGCTGACAGAAGCAGACATTAATGTGGTCCCCCAGTTTCTGACACGCCTCTCTCAACTGCTCTTAAATTTTAAACTGAAGTGGGTCCTCTCACGTTAACTTATAACATTCTCAAATAATAACATTCTGCGTTGTTTGGGTGCGTTGTTTGCCCATTTGTCGTTTCTTCCCCTATTATAGCCAGAAAACATACCCTTTCCACAGGCTAGATACAGTAAAATTTTCAAGAGAATCCGCCATTCGTTACGTGTTTTGTGATAATTATACCCTACACCACTTCGTGGACTAGGGTATTATAAGTTAGTTTCGCGCCAAATGTTTGTAACACCAAGAAATAATTGAGCTAGACCCTCCTTTAAGTATACAGATCGGCTTAGAATCACCAACTGAATCGATTTACCAATGTCTGTCTGTTTGTCCGTCCGTCAGTCCGTCCATCTGCTGTCCATCTAAGCTTGTTCGCACTCTACAGGTCGCAATTGTTGTCCGATTGTCATGAAACTTGGCAGAAGTTATTTTTTCTGGCCAAGGACCATCGGTTCAGATTTAGATATAGCCCCCATACAAATGTCGCTCCCGATTTGACTTTTTCCGCCCTATAAAGCACATATAGACCCGATTTTCTTCAAATTTGGCTTAACACCTTATAATCAAACTAGAAATACCTGTGACGAAAGTGGGTTAGATCGGTTCAGATTTAGATATAGCCCCCATACAAATGTCGCTCCCGATTTGACTTTTTCCACTCTAAAATCCACATATTGTACCCGATTTTCTTTAAATTTGGCACAACATTTTATAATCGAACTAGAAACACCTATGCCGAAACTGGGTAAGATCGGTTCAGATTTAGATATAGCCCCCATACAAATGTCGCTCCCGATTTGACATTTTCCGCTCTAGAAACGACATATTGTACCCGATTTTCTTTAAATTTGGCAAAACATCTTATAATCGAACTAGAAACACGTATGCAAAAATTGGGTAAGATTGGTTCAGATTTAGATATAGCCCCAATAGAAATGTCGCTCCCGATTTCACTTTTTCCGCTTTGGAAACCACATCTTGCACCCGATTTTCTTTAAATTTGGCACAACATCTTATAATCTAACTAGAAACACCTATGCTGAAAGTGGGTATGATCGGTACAGATTTAGATATAGCCCACATACAAATGTCGCTCCCGATTTGACATTTTCCACTCTAAAATTCACATATTGTACCCGTTTTTCTTTTGGCACAACATCTTATAATCCAACCTATGGTGAAAGTCGGTAAGATCGGTTCAGATTTAGATATCGCCCTCATACAAATGTTGCTCCCGAATGTTTAACCGATTTTGGCCAAACTTTACATATTATATTTCACCAATAAACATACATGGTGAAAGCGGGTCACATCGTTCCAGGTTTCAATATACTCCTATACAAATGTCCTTTCCGATTTAACATTTTTTGTCAAACACATACATTTACAGGATGCAAAAATCCTTCCCGATTTCACTTTTTTACCAAATTGAATTGTAATGAGATAGAAAGTCAGTCCGTCTTTAGTATTTCCTTACTTGTTTGGGAGATGCCCATATGTCCATACTTTGGTATAACACAAATGGGGTCCCATTCTGATATATTACAGCTCTAGAAACTACATCTTCATCAAATTTTGCAGATCATGGTATTTTTCAACCAGGAATACCTACTGTGAATGAGAAATATATAGGCCCATGTTTTGGACCAGGCCCAAAATGTAGTTATAGGCCCCCTTTGAAATGTCGGTCCGATTCATCCTATTACTACTGTATAATTTGTATTTGTCTATCGGATTATTGGATCAATTACCATATTCGTTAAATATGACTAAAGATTAATTTATAGTATAATTTATATGAACTACATAAAATTGCTCCCATGAAATAAATGGGTTTAGTAATCAAAGCGAGGTACATACGCAGGGAGTGGTGTAGGGTATTATATAGTCGGCCCGCCCGACTTTAGCCTTTCCTTACTTGTTTTTTCATTATTGTTTTGTAGGCTGTTCCTAAACTTCTGTCTCTAATTATAATAATTAAAATAAACAATTACCTTCAATTTCTTCTCCAATATTATGCAAATTTGAATTTTAGTAAACAAAAATTTAAAAAAATAGATATCCATAAAAAATTGTTTGTGTTGAGTTTAAAAATAAACTCTTACCGCCATATCCAAAAACCATTTATCACAGGCTTATGAGACGAACTTTCAATGTAGAAGTACACTTTAAACCTTTGATAAATGTTTTTGGTTATGGCAGATAGCTCTCGAACACAAAATTATTATTTTTCTGTATTTGCGTAGTATCATAGAATAAATGCGCTTTATGTGAGAGAAAAAAAATGTTTTTTCCATGCCCTCACCCAGACACATAAATACACATTCTTTAATGTAGGAAAACTGTGCTGCATCCTATGCTTAATGCAATTGTTATGCATTCAACTAAGTGGCTTTCAACTGTTATGAAAATGTTTGCATTTCTCTTCATGGAATAACTAGATGCTCTCTTACTTTTAATTTTACTTAATACTTTCCAAGTTTCAAGCCCAACAGCTAAAACTTGAAGTGCTTTAAAACATCGTGAATATACGAATAATAACTAAGAGGATAATAAATGGAAATTGCAAAGATGATTTTATGATTCAAAGCAACATGGGGAAACAAAAGTGTGGCAGGACTAAGGGAAGTTGGAAATCTGCTTATAAAACTATACAACAAAAATGTTATTTAAAGGGTTTTCCAATAGGTACTTGACAAATTTGAATGTAATTTGTGAATGCAGTATTTCACTGTTACTTTCCTTTTTTCCAGTAAACTCAAGTACACAACTTTAAGAGCGTCAACTCCAATTTTCGGTCGTTATGCTCGGCCTAGTAGACAAGCAATAACAAGTTTAGTGCAAAAATTTGAGTCCTCGTATTCATTGGGTGATGCTGCCGTGCCAGTGAGCCAACGAAGTGACGAAAATATCGCGGACCGTTCAGGCGTCCGTAGCAGATATCGGGCATCGCCAAGACCACATTCTGGCGAATTGTGCCTAAGGATCTTGGTTTACGCGCATACAAGATCAAGTCCAATGGACCATTTGACGTATCGCAAAATCATTTTCAGTGACGAAGCTCATTTTTGGCTCAATGGGTTCGTCAATAAGCAAAATATGTGTCATTGGTTTGGTGAAAATCCACATGTGCTTCATGAATCAAAACTTCAACCACAAAAAAATAACTGTTTGTTGCGTTTGGCATTCCGGCGGCGCACAGAGGGTTGAAATCGCCAAAAATGGAGATTAATTTAAAAATCAAAATAACTATTTTTGAAAAAATTTTATTATACGATTAAAGAATATAAAATTCTACGTCACTATCGAAAATATTAATGGCATGTGTTGTTTACTTTTCCTGTTGTACTACCTTAAAGTCAAGAAAGTTTTGTGTTTTACGCGATCAGTTGTGATAAGTTCAAATTTACATATTTTAGAGACTAATATATTTTTACCTATTAATAAAAAGTAACACTTTGATTATGGAATCTTCAAGTTCAGATATTTCAGAGTATTTTTACAAAATAATGTTTTATCGAAAGTGTTGTGGAAATATTTTTAAAAAATTAGTGAAAATATGTCCAAATTTGAGGTATTTTTAAAATATATGTGGAGTTTTAAATGGGGATTCCGTAACATACCGCCAAGTGGTGAATTTCTATTTAAATTACAATGTGTTAGCTTCAATATTCCGTAATCACATGTTGCGCGTTTTTGCGCCAATTTATTTTATTAAATAAATTGTGAAAATAGTCAATTTAAAAAAACATCATTTTTTTCCTTTGGTTTGTTTTGTGTTCATTTTCGGTCTTATGATTGTTACGTTACTTTTGTTACGGTATTGTTGTTTTTAGTGTTGGTTTTGTTCCATAAAAAAAATGCAAAGTCTTAAGAGATAATTCATAACTGTCTGTATTGAGTTATGTCACTCAAATGAGTTTGCGAGCTTCTGGCCAAATCGAAGCATCTAAAATAGTGAAAGATGTTACTTCGACCCCATCTAGAGCGGAAATGTATAAGGCAAATTTAACGTACCAAGAACAGGCAAAACAAATGAGCGCAGAATCAGCGCTAATAAATTGCTGTATCTTCTGGTCATGACATTAATATTGAAAATTTTAGAGAATATTCTTACACAACAGCTCGACTTTTTGTTAAAAAAATATCAGTGGTACAATATGCCACCTACCGTGCATACATTTTTGATACATGGTACAGAAATTATTTCCCACGCTCTATTACCGATAGGTGAACTGTCAGAGGAAGCCCAAGAAGCTCGAAATAAAGATTTTAAAAATTATAGAGAACACTTTTCCCGCAAATGCAGTCGAGAGGAATCCAATCGAGATGTGTTAAATAGGTTTCTACTAAGCTCAGATCCAATTATTTCTGGTAAAAGTAAACCACATAAAAAACTAATCAAGCTCCTCCCAAAATCGGCAGTAGAGCTACTTACTTCGCCTTCAGTTTTACAGAACGTGTCACCAGAAGTTTCAAATCATGATATGAATGATTATAGTTATAACGATGGTGACGGATGGGAGCAAGATGAGTTCGGGCATATTTTCTGAAATAGCAGGTTAGAAACGATTGTTTTAGAAATATGTATATATAAATATTTGTTTCTTTTTTAGACATGAGGCTTCAAATAGAACTACAAATTCAACTGATATGTGATCTAAATTAAAAAAACGCCCACCTGAGAAACATTAATCAATTCTTGTTCAGTTTACCATAATTACACATTAGATGTTCTTATATATCACGACTTAAATCTGCGCTATATATTAATGGAAATATGAATATCTGAAGAGGGTAGAGTATAATAAATATCTTATTTGAGCTGTGTATTTAGTTATACTGTAGAAAAACTTCCATGTCACTTATTTAATATAAATAAGTTTTAATGTCATAATTTTAAGAATTAATTTTCCATGAAAATACCAAAAAAATCCACTAGAACGTACTCAAATTTTGTTTTATTTTACTGATTATGGCACAAATATTTAAAATATATGAACCTTAGAACTCCCGGAGGCCTTCCCGAATTGATCTCCATTTTTGGCGGTTTCAACCCTCTGTGCGGCGTCAATGGGCCATATTTTTCTGTCGGCAATAACGATCGTCGCGTTAAGGTGAATGGCGAGATCGTTATGGCGCCATGTTTACCGAAAACATGAACTTGGACGACATGTGGTTTCAACAAGACGGCGATCAGCGGCAAAAACTCCCAAATTTCATGCGCCCAAATCTCAACTGTACTGATTGAATTTTGCAAAGAACATTCCTATTAAGCGTATTCCAAAAAGAGCAAAAAGCTTTTGAGGTGTTCTTTTGCATTTAAAAAAATTTAATTAAGTTTATGCTTTCCTTTTTAGATGAAGGTTTTCCTTGAAGGTTGTATTTATTCAGTATTGGTAATTTTCTACAGTATAACAAATATTATTTATTAATTAATGTATTACAAATATTGTTAAACTATTGTCTTATTTATTCATTTTAAAAAGAATATTCTGCTTATAGCTGCCAACATCGATTTAATTACGGAAATGGTAACACCTTCTAAGCCAAAAATGAAGCAATAATTTCTTTGTTGTTCTCTGTTAAAGTATTTAGGAAAATTTATTTAAAGCATACTTTAGGGATGCAAGGTTTTACGGCATGCTAGCACATGCAAATATTGGGTCGATATTAATCTTAAATTAAGTATAAAGCTATAATAGCCGTGTATCAGATAAAAAAAATATTTTTATAAAAAATTTCCAAAATTGTAAAAAACCAACAATTTTCATTTAATTGTGGACACAAATGAAATCACTGGTAATGATTTGCAGTCACAGATATATTAAAATAAGAAATTTATGATGTTTTTTTTTTCATTTTAACTTAAATGGGAGGTGGTCGTGGTTGTGTGCGGCTTTAAACGAAAAATGGGTTTTGAACTAATTTGACGATATAAGGGATGTGTGCGAAGTTTCAAAGTCCTAGCTCTATTCCTTCTAATTTTTGCCGCAGCTTGTATGAAAATATTCCACTGTGCGGCGCCACAAGCCACACAGCACACGTTACAAACGATTTATTTATTGAAGTCGATTGGCCGCCTCGTTCGTGCGATTTAACGCCTTTCCTTGGGGCTACGTCAAATCATTGGTCTATGCCAACAAGCCGACGACGTTGGAAGAACTCAGAGCCAACATTGAACGCGAAGAGCGGCCGTTACGGCCGAAATGTGTGACCGAGTCATCGAAAACGTGCCTTCGGTGGCCATATGAACAAAGTCGAGTTCCATTCATAAGTGATTTGATTGAATTTCATGGTTTGCGTTTTTTTTTCAAAGTTATCAAGTCCTCATTTGAAAACATTTTCCGGTGTATTTTGGCTTGCTAAACTCGAAAACATTGTTATTATTTTTCCTTTTTATACCCTCCACCCCAGGATGGGGGTATACGAAGTTTGTCATTCCGTTTGTAACACATTGAAATATCGTCCCTATAAAGTATATATATTCTTGATCGTCATAAAATATAGCCATGTCCGTCCGTCTGTTGAATGCATGCTAGCATCTAACCGAAAGAAGCTAAATCACCCAAATTTTCTACAAATGCGTCTTCTAGTCGTATATCGGTTGGGATTGCAACTGGGCGAAATCGGAACAAAGGGGAAAAAATTTCCCTCACAAGAATTAAAAATACCCATAATAACCCCTATTATTTAAGAGTATTTAAGCATGTTTTTTCAATTTGTCTGCTTATATTTGCTTGATATTGTGTATGCGTGCACCATAAAGTGATTTTTATTTGTAAGGGACGAAATGGGGACAAAAAGGGGTAAAAATGGTACATATCAAACGACAACAGCTAGAAACACGAAATTCGCTGTGTACATTCCTCTAATTGAGTAGATACGTAATATAAAAGTATTTTTTCCAAATTCGTACTTTTAAGGGGTAAAATGGGAATAGAGGGATAAAAATGGTACCAACCAAACGGCATCTAGAATAATTAAGTTTGGTGTATACTTTCGTCTGATTGTGTAGACACGTAAAATAAACGGATTTTTCGAAATTCATACTTTTAGGGGTTAAAATGGAAAAAGGGGATACAAATAGTACCAACCAAATGACCGCAGCGAGAGTCTTGAAATTCGGAGTATATATTCCTCTGACTGCGTAGGCATGACAAATGAAAGATTTTTTCCAAATTCGTACTTTCAAGGGATACAATGGGAACACAGGGATACAAATAGTACCATCTAAACGACTACAGCTAGAATGATGAAATTCGGTGTGCACATCCCTCTAATTACGTAGACACGTAAAATAAAGAGATTTTAGAAAATCGTACTCTTATGGGGGTAAAATAGGAAAAAAGGGATAAAAATGGTACCCACCAAATGACCGCAGCTAGAATCATGGAATTCGGTGCATACATTCCTCTGAACATTTTTCCAAATTCGTACTTTTTACTTTTACACAAAATCTGATTGAATCATTAAGTGAGGTTATTTTGCACTATGTACGTGAGATAATGGATTTTCAAAATTTGTACTTTTGGAATTACAATACAATGGAAATGCAACCAACTGTAGCACCCGCTATCTACCAATATTTATGGTACTTACGCTTTTGTGAAAATATAAATATAAGAATATTTATTTTTATACACTCCACGAGAGTATTATGTCGTTGTGCATTTGTTTGTAACACCCACTAGGAAGCGAGATAGACCCATCGGCTTAGAATCACTTTTTGAATCGATTTAGCCATGACCGTCTGTCCGTCTTGTAATCACGATACAGGTCGCAATTGTAGACAAAACCAAATTAAACTTTTCACAACGAAGTTTTTCGGGATCAGGACGAACGCTATTTAATTTGAAGAAAATCGGTTCAGATTTAGATATAGCCCCCATACGAATTTCACTCCCGATTTGACTCTATTCACTCTAGATACCACATATTACAGCAGATTGTCTTCAGATTTGGCAAAACATCTTATATTTAGACTAGGAACACCTATGGTAAAAAAAGGTTAGATCGGTTCAGATTTATATATAGCTACCATTAAAATTTCGCTCCCGATTTGAAATTTTCCCCTCTAAAAGCCACATATTTTAACAGATCCTCTTCAAATTAGTCGAAATATCTTATATTTGTACTACAAACAGCCATGATACTTGTCCCATTTGTTCAGATTTATATATAGCTCACACACAAATTTCACTCCCGATTTCACTTTTTCCACTCTATAATCCACACATTATAACAGATCTTCTTCAAATCTTTCAAAATATCTTATATTTCATCTAGAAACACCCATAGTGAAAATTGGTCAGATCGGTTCTGATTTACATATAGCTCCCATACAAATTTATCTCCCGGAGAGACTTTTTCCGCCCCAGAAACCACGAATTTTCACCGAATTACTTTATACCGAATTACGTTATATTTGAACTGGAAGAACTTATTGTGAAAGTTAGTCACTTTATTTCATGTTTGGATGTAGCCTCGGTACAAATATTATTTTCGATTTGACAGATTGGACCAGGTCATATTAGCCTATGATTAGGATACATACAAAACATTTTCCCGTATTCACTTCTTCTACCGAATTGAATTGTATTCCGATAGAAAGTGGAGTGTATAATATAGTCGGCCCGCCCAACTTTAGCCTTTCCTTACTTGTTTGAATTGACTTGAAGTATTATTTCGATATATATAGTGTAAACGTATATCGTTCATTCCATATCAAACCGAAAGATTTTCGTAAAAAAAATGCGATCACTACCTCGATTTTAACGATTTGTCGCAGACATATTCTACTGTTAAAAATATTTTACACGTATTTTTAAAAAAACCGATTTTTTTTCAAAAGATAAGACCAATTGGAAATTTGGGAAAATCAAGAAAAACGTGCCGAGGTATGAACATTGAAAATGGTGTTGTGTGGGCACAATTCAAAGAATGAAGGCTTATTGTAAAGGTAATTACAAGTACTTTTCGCCGACGTTCTTGGCTATCGACTGCTAATGACAACAATTTAGAATATTTCTGAATTTTCTTCTTCTTTTGTATTTTTCACTAGTCCCTGATCAATTTTAAACAAACCCTGAAAATTTCAGCTTGGAGAAATAACGGGTTGTATCTTTAAAAAAACATTTACTAAATGTAGTCGCCCGAAAAAAGTATTTTCTGAACGATTGTTCATAAAATAACATACACACACGTTGTTTGCAGAGATACAAGCCGACCGATTTTAAGCCGACAAGCCGCCGCCGTATTTTTCTGCACGTGTCGCGCCGCCGCCGATTTCATCGGCTCACATCGACTTTAACCACGCCGCCGACATTTGACGGAGTTCTAACTGCGTTTGAATTCTTCAGTGTGTCAAAGTAGGTAGAGCTTTACCATTCTTTGGAAGGATTCAAGGATATTCAAGATGTGCGGCCAAGTATGCCTCACATGACAAGCTGTAATTGCAAAAACTTATTAAGTTCATCAATAATATAAATTTTGGGAATGCATTCAATAATTGTATGGGAAATTATGGGAACATTGATTATTATTAACGAATATTGCACTACTTGCTAAAAATAAAAGAAAATGTATTAAAAACCAATAAAATTGTTCCTATCCCCAAAATTGTCAAACAAATAGGGGTGAACGAATTACAGAACGAGCCGGGAATTCAGCCGCCGCCGACCCATTTTGGTTAGCGCCGCCGATTATTCTGGGTCGGCTTGTAACTCTGGTAGTTTGTGCTTAGGCTAGATTTTGCTTAACATAAAATTTTGTTACATGTATTTATGTATCTATATTGAAATACTTATTATTTTTTCCAGTTTTACCTACAAAGAAATAATTATATCTCCCTGAAAAAATTTATCACATAATTTTTGTTCACATCAGTCTTTATTTCTTCAAAACTTTTAATTTTCTCAGTTTTACCAACACCAAACACTGTTTTTTGAACGAGAGTGTGTGTGTCTAGTGTACTCTCGTTACCTAAACATACACAAACTTTATTAACAATCGTTCAGAAAATACTTTTTTCGGGTTGTATTTAAAAAAAATGTTTTTTTTTTAATGCAACCCCTTATTTATCCAAGCTGAAATTTTCAGGGTTTGTTTAGAATCGATCAGGGAATATTCCTATATTTTCTCTGAATTTTTAGGTTTGTGTTTTCATAGTGAAAAATACAAAAGAAGAAGAAAAATCAGAAATACACAAAATTGTTGTCAGTAGCAGTCAATAGGCAAGAACGTCGGCGAAAAGTACTTGTAAATAAGCCTACATTCTTTGAATTGTGCCCACGCGTTTTCTCACTACTCCATTTTCAGTGTTCATATCTCGGCACGTTTTTCTTGATTTTCGCAATTTTCAATTGGACATATATTAAAAAAAATCGTTTTTTTTTCGTCTTCTACGAATCAAATATTTTATAAAATTTAGTTATCGCACAAAGTTTCAACGAAATCGGAAATGGTGATGTAAAAAAGGTGTTCGGTTTGACATGGAATGATCGATATGTAGCCTTGCCTTATAAGCGTGGTTTGAAATAATAAAAATATTATTATACACTCCACGAGAGTATTATGGCTTTGTGCATTTGTTTGTAACACCCAAAAGGAAACGAGATAGACCCATTGTTAATTATACCGATCGACTTAGAATCACTTTTTGAGTCGATTTAGCAATGTCCGTCTGTCTGTCTGTCTGTCCGTCCGTCCGTCCGTCCATCTATTCTTGTAATCACGATACAGGCCGCAATTGTAGACAGAACCAAATGAAACTTTGCACAACGATGTTTTTCGGGATAAGGACGAACGCTATTTAATTTGAAGAAAATCGGTTCAGATTTAGATATAGCCCCCATACGAATTTCACTCCCGATTTGACTCTTTTCACTCTAGATACCACATATTACAACAGATTTTCTTTAAAATTGGCAAAATATCTTATATTGTAACTAGAAACACCTGTGGTAAAAATGTGTTAGATCGGTTCAGATTTATATATAGCTCCCATACAAATTTCTCTCCCGATTTGAATTTTTCCGCTCTAGAGACCACATAATGTATCAGATTGTCTTCAGATTTGGTAAAACATCTTATATTTCCACTAGAAACACCCATGGTGAATATCGGTCAGATCGGTTCAGATTTAGATATAGCCCCCATACGAATTTCACTCCCGATTTGACTCTTTTCACTCTAGATACCACATATTACAACAGATTTTCTTTAAAATTGGCAAAATATCTTATATTGTAACTAGAAACACCTGTGGTAAAAATGTGTTAGATCGGTTCAGATTTATATATAGCTCCCATACAAATTTCTCTCCCGATTTGAATTTTTCCGCTCTAGAGACCACATAATGTATCAGATTGTCTTCAGATTTGGTAAAACAGCTTATATTTCCACTAGAAACACCCATGGTGAATATCGGTCAGATCGGTTCAGATTTATATATAGCTCCCATACAAATTTCGCTCCCGATTTGACTTTTTCCGCTCTAGAAACCACATATTGTATCAGATTGTCTTCAGATTTGGCAAAACATCTTATATTTAAACTAAGAACATCTATGGAGAAAATAGGTCAAATCGGTTCAGATTTAGATATAGCCCCCATACAAATGTCGTTCCCGATTTGACGTTTTCCTCTGTAGAAACCACATATTTTACTCGATTTTCTTTAAATTTGGCACAACATCTTATAATCTTACTAGAAACACCTGTGCAGAAATTGGGTAAGATCGGTGCAGATTTAGATTTAGCCTTCATATAAATGTCGCTTCCGATTTGACTTTTTCCGCTTTAAATGCCACATATTCTAATCGATTTTCTTTAAATTTGGCACAATATCTTATAATCTCACTAGAAACACCTGTGGCTAAAGCGGGCTAGATCGGTTCAGATTTAGATATAGGCCCCATACAAATGTCGCTCCCGATTTGATTTTTGCCGCTATAAAAGCCACATATTGTGCTCGATTTTCTTTAAATTTCGCACAACATCTTATAATCTAACTAAACAAAACTATGGTGAAAGTGGGTAAGATCGGTTCAGATTTAAATATAGCCCAAATTCAAATGTTGCTCCCATAAGTTTAACCGATTTTGGCCAAACTATACATTTTATATTTCACCTATTTCGTTCCAGGATTCAATATATCCTCATAAAAATGTCCTTTCCGATATAAAATTTTTTGTCAAACACATACATTTACAGGATACAAAAAACCTTCCCGTTTTCACTTTTTCACCTAATTGAAATGTATTCGGATTGAAAGTGGAGTGTATCATAGAGTCGGCCCCGCCCGACTTTAGCCTTTCCATACTGTTTTTTTTTTAAATTATGGTGGCCCTAACAATAAATCGATTATCTTGAAATTAATGCATTGCAGCTACAAATTTATTATACACTCCACGAGAGTATTATGTCTTTGTGCATTTGTTTGTAACGCCCAAAAGGAAGAGAGATAGACCCATTGTTAATTATACCGATCGACTTAGAATCACTTTTTGAATCGATTTAGCAATGTCCGTCTGTCTGTCTGTCCGTCCGTCCGTCCGTCCGTCCGTCCGTCCATCTTTTCTTGTAATCACGATACAGGTCGCAATTGTACACAGAACCAAATGAAACTTTGCACAACGAAGTTTTTCGGGATAAGAACGAACGCTATTTAATTTGAAGAAAATCGGTTCAGATTTAGAAATAGCCCCCATACGAATTTCACTCCCGATTTGACACTTTTCACTCTAGACACCACATATTACAACAGATTTTCTTCAAAATTGGCAAAACATCTTATATTCCAACTAGAAACACCTGTGGTAAAATTGGGTCAGATCGGTTCAGATTTATATATAGCTCCCATACAAATTTCGCTCCCGATTTGACTTTTTCCGCCCCAGAAACCACGAATTTTCACCGAATTTCTTCAAAGTGAGCATAACACATTATATTTGAACTGGAAGAACTTATTGTGAAAGTTAGTCACATTTTTCCATGTTGGATATAGCCCCGATACAAATATTCTTATCGATTTGACAAATCGAACCAGGTTGTATTAGCCTATGATTAGGAAACATACAAAAAATTCTTCCCGTTTTCACTTTTTTACCGAGTTGGACTGTATTCGGTTGGAAAGTGGAGTGTATCATATAGTCGGCCCCGCCCGACTTTAGCCTTTCCTTACTTGTTTTTATTTATAAAATTATTTTTTCAATATTTGTTTTTGTTTTGGTTTGGCTGTATTAAAATATTTATATTTTCCTTTAATATTACTGGACGTTTACAAAAATCGACAGCCTCTGTGGAATGCAATCCATGGTGGAGGTTATATAAAGATCGGCCCGGCCGAACTTAACTCTCACAGTAGATATTCTGAGTTGAAATATGATATGGTCCTGAACATTTTATCCAGATCCGATGTAAGATGTGGGTTACAGAGATATAACAAAGAATACTGGGGCCCATTTGTATGGGGCTATGGCTATAACAAACCAGGGACCCATATAGTTGTTTCTTCTGCCAAATTTCATGGCAACCTGATAACAATTGCGACCTGTGGAGTGCAGTGGAGAGACAAACTAACATCGCTAAATCGAATCAGAGGGTGATTCTAAGCCGATCGGCATTCATGAATATGAGTCCAGCTCGATTAATTTTTGGTGGTACAAACATTTGGCGTGAAACTAAATTTTAATACCCTATTCCACGAAGTAGTGTAGGGTATTAAAAATATAAGCTGACATATTAAAAAAACATGATAAAATACTCGATATATTCGAGGATATTAGGGATATCCTTGTTAGGAAACTTTTTTGCCTCTGGCCCAAAATCTTTTGGTAAATCGTCTTATTTATTTTATCATTAATATTTATTTTATCTTTCATCATTAAACGGAGCAAATTAAAAAAGATTCCTGCATTTGCAGATTAGCAAAATATTTTAAATGGAAAGAGTTAGAATCTCTTTTTCACGCTACTAAAAACTATGTAAAGCTGGACTTAGCATACTTGAGTTATAATATTTCAGCTTCATTATTACTAAAAATGATATGATCACTTCAAGAAGGATCTCTTCAAGGCAAGGCTACCAATGCGAAGATATTTTATCACTTTCATCCGAACATATATATCTTTGTGTAATCAATCTTTTTTATTTTTCTTTTAAATATTGTTATTTAATCTCAAACAGGCCATCTTGTCACGCCATTGGACAAAGCTATTTTTACTTCGCCTGAAACCACAAATTCCAATTTACCTTTCAACATTCTCATAACAATAAAAATAAACCACTTACAAAGATAAAACCACAAAACACGATTAGACTTATAAAGGGTGTTTTTTATTGAGGTATAGAACTTCGAATTGAAATAAAACACAAGAAAATCGTTTTAATGTCCATCAATTTGGCTTTATTGGAAGGATAATTTTATGCCATTAATGTTTAAATATGATTTCGGGCATGTGGCCGCCGCGGCTGGCTCGAATATAGCCAATTCTACAGGTCCAATTTTCAACCACTTTTTCGAGCATATGGGGCCGTATGTTGGCAATAACGCCACGAATGTTGGCTTCCAAGTCCCCTAACGTTTCTGGTTTGTTGGCGTAGACGAGCGACTTCACATATCCCCAAAGAAAATAATCCAATGATGTCAAATCACACGATCTTGAAATTATGCACTCATCGAATGTTTCCTTCAATGATTCGATTGTGACGTGCGCTGTGTGGCATGTAGCGCCGTCTTGTTGGAACCACAACTCATCCACATTCATGCCATCCAATTCGGGAACAAAATAGTCGGTTATCATGGCTCTATACCGGTCTCCATTAACGGTAACTGGCTCTCCAGCATTATTTCGGAAGAAGTATGGCCCAATGACTCCACCAGCCCATAGAGCACACCAAACAGTCAGTTTTTGTGGATGTAATGGCGTCTCAAGGGTCTCATGTGGATTCTCTTCACTCCAAATGCGGCAATTTTGCTTGTTGACGTAGCCATTCAACCAAAAATGAGCCGACCATAAAATGGACGGAGCTTGCGGTGAACTTCGCGAACTGAACCATTACTTTCGAAATAAATTTGCACGATCTGCAAGCGTTGTTCTTTTGTCAACCTGTTCATGATGAAATGGCAAACCAAACTAAATATTAATCACTTGACAGCTGACGTCTGTACATCCGTCCGTCTGTTGAAAGCACACCAGCAACTAAACGAAAGGAGCTATAAATGCGTCTTATAGTCGTAGATCTGTTGGGATTGCAACTGGGCGAAATCGGTCCAAAGAGAACAAAATTTCCTTCACAAAGATTTAAGCTTGTTTTTTTCGATATGATGCTTCTATTTACTTTATATTGGGTGTGCGCATTCTCCTCCCAATAAGCACAAAGTCGGACTCGGATCCGATTTGAGTCCGAGATGTCGGACTCCGCTTTCTCTGTTCCGATTCGGATCCGATTTGAGTCCGAGATGTCAGACTCCGCTTTCTCTGTTCCGATTCGGATCCGATTTGAGTCCGAGATTTCGGACGCTTTCGATTCAGGTTTGCAGTAAAAATTTGGAGTTTTATTTTTATATTTATTAATGAATTTATTTATTATTTTGAATTTATTACTTAGTATATATGTGGTGAAATAAGCAACAATTAGATGAAAAGTAATATGACATTAAAATTTAATATATTAATAAGTATATGACTCATATGTAACAGACATCATATTAGTGTATAAGTGGTACAAAATACAATTCGTTTGTCAATTTTATTTTGAAAACCTTTTTTATATGTAATATGTTGTGCTCATTGGGCAAATCTTCAAACTCAATATTATTAGTCTTGAATATACAGTTTATATTAATGGTAATTGAAGAAGAAATGTCTTCGATTGATTTCAATGGATAGCCATGCACAATATAGTCCTGATCAACTCGTTTGATATATTTTATTTTAAATATTTTATCATAATAGTAAAAATAGTTATTTGGGTGCTTCAATGAAAAATATTTTGCTGTTTGTTTATTTATTGTTATTTTAATGTATGTAAAGGGTGATTTTTTAAGAGCTTGATAACTTTTTTTAAAAAAAAAACGCATAACATTTGCAAAATCTCATCGGTTCTTTATTTGAAACGTTAGATTGGTCCATGACATTTACTTTTTGAAGATAATTTCATTTAAATGTTGACCGCGGCTGCGTCTTAGGTGGTCCATCCGCTTAGTCCAATTTTGGCATTTCCACGTTTTTGAGTAACAGAGACCCAATTGGTGCGAACGGCGACGAATCGAAAATTGGTGGTCATCATTAACACTGGCCGATACAGCTGCGATATTTTCTTCAGTTCGCACTCTACGTAAGCGTGTTGGTGGTTTAATGTCCAACAATGTAAATTTGGTGCGAAATTTAGTCACAATAGCCCGAATAGCCGCTTCAGTGGGTCGATTAAACTGACCATAAAATGGAAGCGCGCAATGAACTTTCTTAACAGAGCACGCATTTTGATAATAAAATTCAATAATTGGCAAGCGTTGTTCGTTTGTAAGACGATTCATGATGAAATGTCAAAGCATACTGAGCATCTTTCTCTTTGACACCATGTCTGAAATCCCACGTGATCTGTCAAATACTAATGCATGAAAATCCTAACCTCAAAAAAATCACTCTTTATTTCGTTTCGTAAAATACTCGGCTTTAAAACCCGGTTTTTTAACACGTCAACCCGGTTCATACAAAATTCATTTATGACGTTTATGAGCCAGGACAATATCCCAGTTCAAATCAAGTATTAATTACAGACCAAACAAAAAAACTAAAAAAATATTTTTTTTCAATATTTTATTTTGTTTTGGTTTGGCTATATTTAAAACATGTAACATTTTCCTGTTATGATTCTGCACTTCTGTAAAATCGAAAAGCCTCCGTGGAATGCAATCTATGGTATAGCGTATATTAGGTACATTGTCGCCAACTACATATTAATGTATCAAAACAAATTTGAAAAAAAAAAAACTATTAAAATCAAAAATTTGACTTACACTGGATAATTATCCAGGCTAAGTCCAACATTATTAACAAAAAATTGTTTTCCAAAATTTGTTTTCAAGCACACATTGATTGATTGCTACTGCTGTTGGCGACAATTTCAAAAATTAATTTTTAATTTTGAGTGAAATTGTAACTTTTTATTTAGGTTTTTGTTATCGCAGCTTAGTTATCGAGTCTCATGCGAAAAACAACACTATTGTCTTTACCACTCTCATTTTAAACAACTTTAGCCGCTGACTATCGAGACAAATATGCTGAGAGAAAAATTAAATGCATACTTTCGGGATGAGCTCAATTTCGTTGTCAGCTACACATACAGCTTATGTACTAGCATCCCTGAAGTATGGTCTAGAAACTAAAAGTAGTAAACGTAATTGAATATAGATGTATGAAGGTCGTATGCACCTTTTCCGCACGAAAGTATTCTATAGAATGTAGTTGATAAAATTTTACCCCATCTATTATCATCTAACAACTATTTGGAAAACTTGCACTTATATATCCCAAAACTATGAATGAATTTGCATATTTCTTGACTCTTCCAAGTTTGCTTCATTTATTTTAAAATTTATTATTTTTGAGTCTTTGTTTTGGAACGTCTGTCTTGTTTCTTAGCTCCCATAAATATGCTGCAATTATTAAAAAAATTATCTCCATTGTGTGCTTTAATAAAGAATTTGATTTTCTGGCATTTACATTTTTCGTTAAATGTGTAAATAAATCTCATCTTACCTTTAGGCAATAATTTAAATATAAGAATGATGGTTCATGTCAGTTTGCACTCATCGATTTATATATGTGACAATATTGATGGCAAGAAGCAAAATGCTTTAAGTGAAGTATATCATTCTTCGTATTCCTTAGACCGTAGTAATGGTACTAAAGCTCATCTTATTTGTTGTGGTTATTGTTGGCGTCATTGCAATTGTATGTTCTATTTTGGTGACATTGTAATATCCGTTTGGAATAGAATTGGAATTATGGCCAAGAGAACAAGATTCAATAAAAGGCAAATTATATTATATATGTAAGTATGTAGGTTTTCATTTGGAAATATTGTACTAAGGATAGATTATATGAATTTAGGACATAGTATGTAAACTCAATGTCTTGTATAAAATATACATTAAGATGTCATACACCATAGGATGGGGTATACTATGTTTGTAGGGCCGAACCAACATGGCTAACATTCCAAAGAGGCTGTCAATTTCGTAGAAGTGCAGTAACATTAAAGGAAATTTTTTTTTAATACAACCAAACCAAAACAAATAAAAATATTGAAAAAAAAAAAAATAATTTTATAAATAAATATAAAAATAAATCTTAAAATAAAAACAAGCAAAAACGGTGTTAAGTTCGGCCGGGCCGAACTTTATATACCCTCCACCATAGATTGCATTCCACAGTGGCTGTCGATTTTCAAGGAAAATATATTTTTTTATATAGCCAAACCAAAACAAATACAAATATTGAAAAAATAACTTTATAAACAAATATAATATTTTTATTATTTCAAACCACGCTTATAAGGTAAGGCTACCAACACGTATTCATATCGAAATAATACTTCAAATAATAAGTCAATACAAAAACAAGTAAGTACCCTCACTCCCAGAGAACATGTGTACGGAAGGATTTAAATTTTGATTAGCGCCGGAGTATGTTTACGGATGTTTGTACAAATAGGGCCTAGCTTCCACATTTCTTAAAAATTGTAAAAACATGTTCAAATATGAAATCATAATGGATTTCAAGCACCGGCAAAGGAGTTATAAAACATATAATTTTACCTAAGATAGAGGCAATTGTGTGGGAGGTACAAGAAGGGGCGTTGCTAAAACGTAAATATTATACACTCCACGAGAGTATTATGTCTTTGTGCATTTGTTTGTAACACCCAAAAGGAAGGGAGATAGACCCATTGTTATACACTCCACGAGAGTATTATGTCTTTGTGCATTTGTTTGTAACACCCAAAAGGAAACGAGATAGACCCATTGTTAATTATACCGATCGTCTTAGAATCACTTTCTGAGTCGATTTAGCAATGTCCGTCTGTCTGTCTGTCCGTCCGTCCGTCCGTCCGTCCGTCCGTCCGTCCGTCCGTCCGTCCATCTATTCTTGTAATCACGATACAGGTCGCAATTGTAGACAGAACCACATGAAACTTTACACAACGATGTTTTTCGGGATAAGGACGAACGCTATTTAATTTCAAGAAAATCGGTTCAGATTTAGATATAGCCCCCATACGAATTTCACTCCCGATTTGCCTCTTTTCACTCTAGATACCACATATTACAACAGATTTTCTTTAAAATTGCCAAAACATCTTATATTGTAACTAGAAACACCTGTGGTAAAAATGTGTTAGATCGGTTCAGATTTATATATAGCTCCCATACAAATTTCTCTCCCGATTTGACTTTATCCGCTCTAGAGACCACATAATGTATCATATTGTCTTCAGATTTGGTAAAACATCTTATATTTCCACTAGAAACACCCATGGTGAATATCGGTCAGATCGGTTCAGATTTATATATAGCTCCCATACAAATTTCGCTCCCGATTTGACTTTTTCCGCTCTAGAAACCACATATTGTATCAGATTGTCTTCAGATTTGGTAAAACATCTTATATTCCCACTAGAAACTCCCATGGTGAATATCGGACAGATCGGTTCAGATTTATATATAGCTCCCATACAAATTTCTCTCCCGATTTGACTTTTTCCGCTCTAGAGACCACATAATGTTCATATTGTCTTCAGATTTGGTAAAACATCTTATATTTCCACTAGAAACACCCATGGTGAATATCGGTCAAATCGGTTCAGATTTAGATATAGCCCCCATACAAATGTCGTTCCCGATTTGACATTTTCCTCTGTAGAAACCACATATTGTACTCGATTTTCTTTAAATTTGGCACAACACCTTATAATCTTACTAGACACACCTGTGCAGAAATTGGGTAAGATCGGTTCAGATTTAGATATAGCCCCCATATAAATGTTGCTCCCGATTTGACTTTTTCCGCTTTAAATGCCACATATTCTAATCGATTTTCTTTAAATTTGGCACAACATCTTATAATCTAACTAGAAACACCTGTGGCTAAAGCGGGCTAGATCGGTTCAGATTTAGATATAGGCCCCATACAAATGTCGCTCCCGATTTGAATTTTGCGCTCTAAAAACCATATATTGTACCCGATTTTCTTTAAATTTGGGACAACATCTTATAATCCAACTAGAAACACTATGCAGAAATTGGGTAAGATCGGTTCAGAGTTAGATATAGCCCCCATACAAACGTCGCTCCTGATTTGACTTTTGCCGCTTTAAAAGCCACATATTGTGCTCGATTTTCTTTAAATTTCGCACAACATCTTATAATCTAACTAAAAAAAACTATGGTGAAAGTGGGTAAGATCGGTTCAGATTTAATATAGCCCAAATTCAAATGTTGCTCCCATAAGTTTAACCGATTTTGGCCAAACTATACATTTTATATTTCACCTATTTCGTTCCAGGTTTCAATATATCCTCATACAAATGTCCTTTCCGATATATTTTTTTTTGTCAAACACATACATTTATAGGATACAGAAAACCTTCCCGTTTTCACTTTTTCACCGAATTGAATTGTATTCGGATTGAAAGTGGAGTGTATCATAGAGTCGGCCCCGCCCGACTTTAGCCTTTCCTTACTGGTTAAGTATACCGATCAACTTAGAATCACTTTTTGAGTCGATTTAGCAATGTCCGTCTGTCTGTCTGTCTGTCCGTCTGTCTGTCTGTCCGTCTGTCTGTCTGTCCATCTATTGTTGTAATCAAATTACAGGTCGAAATTGTAGTCCGATCTTAACAAAAATTGGCACAAATAAGTTCAGTGGATCAAGGACGAACGCTATTTAATTTGAGGCAAATCGGTTCAGATTTAGATATAGCCCCCATACAAATGTCGCTCCCGATTTGACATTTTCCGCTCTAGAAACCATATATTGTACCCGATTTTCTTTAAATTTGGCACAACATCTTATAATCCAACTAGAAATACCTATGCAAAAACTGGGTAAGATCGGATCAGATTTAGATATAGCCCCCATACAAATGTCGCTCCCGATTTGACATTTTCCGCTCTAGAAACCACATATTGTACCCGATTTTCTTTAAATTTGGCACAACATCTTATAATCTACTTACTACAAACACCTACCTTACCACCATTGGGTAAGATCGGTTCAGATTTAGATATAACCCCCGATTTGACTTTTACCGCTTTAGAAACCACATATTGTACTCGATTTTCTTTACATGTGGCACAACATCTTAATCAAATCATCTAATCAAACTAGAAACACCAATGCAGAAAGTGGGTAAAATCGGTTCAGATTTAGATATATCACAAATACAAAAGTTGCTCCCAAATGCTTAACCGATTTTGGCCAAACTATACATATTATATTTCACCTATTTCGTTCCAGAAGTCAATATACCTCCATACAAATGTCCTTTCCGATTTAACATTTTTTGTCAAACACATACATTTAAAGGCTACAAAAATCCTTCCCGTTTTCACTTTTTCATCGAATTAAATTGTATTCGGATAGAAAGTGGAGTGTATCATAGAGTCGGCCCCGCCCGACTTTAGCCTTTCCTTACTTGTTATACACTCCACGAGAGTATTATGTCTTTGTGCATTTGTTTGTAACACCCAAAAGGAAGCGAGATAGACCCATTGTTAATTACACCGATCCACTTAGAATCACTTTTTGAATCGATTTAACGATGTCCGTCCGTCCGTCTGACCATCTATTCTTGTAATCAAAGTACAGTTCGCAATTGTAGCCAGAACAAAATGAAACTTATCACAACAAAGTTTTTCGGGATAAGGACGAACGCTATTTAATTTGAAGAAAATCGGTTCAGATTTGGATATAGCCCCCATACGAATTTCACTCCCGATTTGAGTTTTCCGCTCCAGAAACCACATATTTTAACAGATTTTCTTCAAATTTGGCAAAATATCTTATATTTCAACTAGAAACACCCACGGTGAAAATGAGCCAGATCGGTTCAGATTTAGATATAGCCCCCATACGAATTTCACTCCCGATTTGACTCTTTTCCCGCTAGATACCACATATTAAAACAGATTTTCCTCAAACTTGGCAAAACATCTTACATTTCAACTAGAAACACCTATGGTGAAAATTGGTCACATCGGTTCAGATTTAGATATAGCCCCCATACGAATTTCACTCCTGATTTGACTTTTTCTGCTGTAGAAACCACATATTTTAACAGATCTTCTTCAAAATTGGCAAAACATCTTACATTTCAACTAAAAACACCTATGGTGAAAATTGGTC
Organism: Polietes domitor; assembly: GCA_947397865.1. Taxonomy (NCBI): domain Eukaryota; kingdom Metazoa; phylum Arthropoda; class Insecta; order Diptera; family Muscidae; genus Polietes; species Polietes domitor. The sequence continues at coordinate 168,253,022 of OX377620.1, read as the reverse complement.
AAATCGGTTCATATTTAGATATAGCCCCCATACGAATTTCACTCCCGATTTGACTTTTTCTGCGGTTTAACAGATGTTCTTCAAAATTGGCCAAACATCTTATATTTCAAAAAGAAACACCCACGGTGAAAATGAGCCAGATCGGTTCAGATTTAGATATAGCCCCCATACTAATTTCACTCCCGATTTGACTTTTTCTGCTGTAGAAACCACATATTTTAACAGATCTTCTTCAAAATTGGCAAAACACCTTCTATTTAAACTAGAAACACCCATGAAACAGACCAAATGAGCCAGATCGGTTCAGATTTAGATATAGCCCCATACGAATTTCACTCCCGATTTGACTCTTTTCCCGCTAGATACCACTTATTAAAACAGATTTTCCTCAAACTTGGCAAAACATCTTACATTTCAACTAAAAACACCTATGGTGAAAATTGGTCAAATCGGTTCAGTTTAGATATAGCCCCCATACGAATTTCACTCCCGATTTGACTTTTTCTGCTGTAGAAACCACATATTTTAACATACCTTCTTCAAAATTGGCAAAACACCTTCAATTTAAACTAGAAACACCCATGAAACAGACCAAATGAGCCAGATCGGTTCAGATTTAGATATAGCCCACATACGAATTTCACTCCCGATTTGAGTTGTCCGCTCCAGAAACCACATATTTTAACAGATTTTCTTAAAATTTGGCAAAATATCTTATATTTGCATGAGAAACACCCAGGATGAAAATGAGTCAGATCATTTCAGATTTATATATAGCTCCTATACAAATTTCGCTCCCGACTTGATTTTTCCGCCCCAGAAACCACGTATTTTCATAGAATTACTTAAAATTGAGAACTGGAAGAACCTATTGTGAAATGGGTCACTTTATTCCATGTTTGGATATAGCCGTGATACAAATATTCTTTTCGATTTGACAAATTGAACAAGGACATATTAGCCTATGATTAGGAAACACACAAAAATTCTTCCCGTTTACACTTTTTTCCGAATTGAATTGTATTCTGATAGAAAGTGGAGTGTATCATATAGTCGGCCCCGCCCGACTTTAGCCTTTCCTTACTGGTTTTTATGTTAAGAGTGATTATAAAAACATTTTCAAATATCAAATTGCAAATGATTTTGACTACCCGTGTAGATGTTATATCGGTTTTATTGTAACCAAAGTTTATGCCACTTTGTGTGGGAGATACCGGATGCGAATGTATCATTTATAAAAGCATTGCTAAATATGAAATTTCACAGTATTTCACACAGATAATCCGAATAAAACCGCTTTAATTTTATGTGGTTTAGGGGATTTGTGTGAGAGGTACTAGAAGGGGCGTGGCAAAACCCGCCATACTTAGTACATTTACAGTCACTATAAAAACATCATCAAATACCAAAATATAGCTGATTCCGAATATACGAGTGGAAGTTATGCGGGTTTTAATTTAACATAGGAACATGGGTCATTTGTTTGGGAGGTACCAGAAGGGCCGTGGCAATTTCGCCCATCTTCGACCTTAAACTAAGTTTGGGAATAATATTACAATGTAAAAAGTTTGAATTGATTCCTTAACTTCTTTCGAGAGTTATCGTGTACACCAGCCAGACGGACTGACGGACATGGCTCAAACACCTTAAAATGCTGTGAAACGGATTTGGTCCAAACAGTTACAGTGCGTTACAGTTTTTTCTGTCCTAAATAGTATATACCCTCCTACTCTGTAGAGTGAGGGTATAACAATTTTATATTTTTATTTTCAAAAAGCTTAAATACCATAAATATTGGCAGAGACTGGGTGCTACATTTGGTTGTATTTTCATTCTATTTTAATTAAAGTACAAATTTTGAAAATCCATTATCTCACGTACATAGTGCAGAATAACTTGGCTTCATGATTCAACCAACTTGTCTATGTAGTCAGAGGAATGCAGACACCGAATTCCATGGTTCTAGCTGCGGCCATTTAGTTGGTACCATTCTTATCCCCTTTTTCCTATTTTACCCCCTTAACAGTACGATTTTCGAAAATCTCTTTATTTTATGTGTGTACGCAATTAGAGGGATGTACACACCGAATTTCATCATTCATCATCCTTGTGAGGGATTTTCCCTTTGGACCGATTTCACCCAGTTGTCATCTCAATCCATCTACGACTATGAGACACATTTATGGGAAATTTTGACCTCCTAGCTCCGGATGGGCGGACGGACATGGCTAGATCGTCTTAGAATTTTATGATAATCAAGAATATATATATATTTTATAGGGTCTCAGGTCGATAGTTCAAGGTGTTACAAACGAAATGACAAACTTAGTATTCCTACATCCTGTGGTATCCAAAATTTTTTATGTATTAATTGTATGACTCAGTATGGCCCAATGCAAACAAAAATTGTTTTTTAGGTCTCGGACGCAAAATCTTTATTTATTTTTGTTGCATAAAACATATTTTATGTAACCCTATGATAAAGGTATTAGTGTCGAATTAAAGCGAAAAATATCTATTATATACTAAAAATACAAATATCATGCTTCTGTCTGTATTAGTACAGCATTAACATATATTTCAAGTTTAGTCCTTAGGTTTTCTAATTGACTTATATCTTGCTTTTTAAGAGACAAAATTTAAATGGCCGTTAATACTAAACGAATACAGATAGAAGCTTGAAATTTGAAGTACTTTTAGCACATATTCTCTTCTTTGATTTGGCATTTATACCTGTGTCAGAGGATGCGAATAAGTATTAAAAATATTTTTGAAAAATTTCATCCTTTTGGAACTTTGTAGTGCTTTAAAAGGGGCAACAGGATGAGAAAATGAAAAACTAAAAACGCCAATTAACTGGATTTCACCTAAAGTTTCAGATGTATATCATCTGCTTCAAGTGTAATATGGACTGTCGGACAGTGTTATGTTTACAAATATAACAAGCTGCGACCAAAAAATTGATTGTCAAACAATAATTAAAAAAAATAATTTTAAGACAAACTGAAAAAATACTGCAAATCAGGGGACGACATGAAATACCGTACAAAAAAAAGTAAAAATTCTTCCAAGACATGAAATGGATAAGAAACTCGAAAAATGGCCCAATACGGGAAATGAAATTACACTCAAAAATAGGTGAAAAATCACCCAAACCAAAAGTGATAAATCACCCAAAAAATCAGTAATTTTTATACCCTCCATCTCCAGGATGGGGTTATACTACCTTTGTCATTCCGTTTGTAACACCTTGAAATATCGACCTGAGGCCCTACAAAGTAATATATTCTTAATCGTCATAAAATTCTAAGACGATCGAGCCATGTCCGTCTGTTGAAAGCAATATAGCATCTAAACGAAAGGAGCGTCCAAATTTTCCACAAATGCATCTGATAGTCGTAGATCGGTTGGGATTGTAACTGGGCGTAATCGGTCCAGAGGGAAACATTTTTCCCTCGCAAGGACTGAAAATACCCATAATAACACCTAATATTTTAGAGTATTTAAGCATGTTTTTCAATATGTCTGCTTGTACATACATCAAGTATTGGGCATGCGCATTCCCCCTATAGCAAAAACGTGCACCATAAAGAGATTCTTATTCGTAGGGGGTGAAATGGGGCAAAAAAACGATAAAAAGGGATAAAAATGGTACCTATCAAACGAAAACAGTTAGAATCACAAAATTCGGTGTGTACTTTCCTCTAATTGAGTAGATACATAATATAAAAATATCTTTTCGAAATTCGTACTATGAAGGGATAAAATGGGCATAGAGGGATAAAAATGGTACCAACCAAACGGCTGCACCTAGAATAATGAAATTCGGCCTATACATTCCTCTAATTGTGTAGATGCGTAAAATAAATAGATTTTTCGAAATTCGTACTTTTTGGCGTTAAAATGGAAAAACGGATACAAAATGTACCAAGCAAATGACAGCAGCTAGAGTCATGAAATTCGGGGCATAAATTCCTCTGACTGCGTAGACACGAAAAATAGAAAGGTTTTTCCAAATTCGTACTTTCAAGGGACAGAATGGGAACAGAGGGATAAAATGGCACCAACCAAACGGCTGCTCATAGAATAATGAAATTCGGTGCATACATTCTTCAGATTACATAGACCCATAAAATAAAGGGGTTTTTCGAAATTCGTACATTTTGGGGTTAAAATGGAAAAAGGATATACAAATTGTACCAACCAAATGACTGCAGCTAAAGTCATGAAATTCGGAGTATACATTCCTCTGTCTCCGTAGACACGAAAAATACATTGTTTTTCGGACTTTCAAGGGATAGAATTGGAACAGAGGGATAAAAACTCATGTTCAGTGAATTTATAAATAATGCCAAAGAAAGTAAAGAAGCAAACGAAATGCGCAATGATTTAGAGGTTTGACTACTTTTTCTAATGATGTCTCTCAAGCTGTCTCTCATTCAAATGCTTCTTCTTCCAACTCTGCTGCTTGTAAAAATACTAACAATATGTATGCTAATGCTGCTTCGAACAGGCGTGATGCTTATAGAAGGCCTAATGTGAATGCTGACGTGGGTGATGCTGATGTTTTTGTTGATACTGTTGTTGTTTCTGATGTTGTTACTGATGTCTCTAACGCTGTTGTTTCTGATATTGTGAATAATGTCACTGATGCTGTTAAGAAAACTGGTGTTGTAAACGATATCCCGCGCTCTGTTTCTCAGAGCAATAGGTCTGTGTTGATGGATGCAAATTTCAACCAAGCAAACAATTTGGCATGGGTTGATGTTAAGAAAAAGCATAACCGTAAGAAAGCTGCTATATTTGGCCAATGCGAAAATAATGAACTGGAAGTAGTTGTATGGAAGAAATGGGTTCATCTATCTTCATTTAAACCGTCTGTCACAGAGGATAATATTTTGTCGTATGTTGAGAAACATTTAAATATTAATAGTGAACATTTACTATGTTATAAATTAATTAAAAAAGATGTTGATATTTCGCAACTGAGAAGTATTAATTTTAAGCTGGGTATTTCGCCTGAATTTTATAATGAGCTATTAAAACCATCGGTATGGCCGGCCAATGTTAAAGTGCGGCCATTTCAGAACATTCAAAAGGTCCAGTAAGGACAACTTGTAACATTTTTTAATGAAATATTAAAATTATTTTACTCTTACATTTAAGCTAGTCTGTAAGGATTATAATGTCCATAGACTGAAATAAATAAATACTAAATACTAAATACTAAATACTAAATACTAAATACTAAATACTAAATACTAAATACTAAATACTAAATACTAAATACTAAATACTAAATACTAAATACTAAATACTAAATACTAAATACTAAATACTAAATACTAAATACTAAATACTAAATACTAAATACTAAATACTAAATACTAAATACTAAATACTAAATACTAAATACTAAATACTAAATACTAAATACTAAATACTAAATACTAAATACTAAATACTAAATACTAAATACTAAATACTAAATACTAAATACTAAATACTAAATACTAAATACTAAATACTAAATACTAAATACTAAATACTAAATACTAAATACTAAATACTAAATACTAAATACTAAATACTAAATACTAAATACTAAATACTAAATACTAAATACTAAATACTAAATACTAAATACTAAATACTAAATACTAAATACTAAATACTAAATACTAAATACTAAATACTAAATACTAAATACTAAATACTAAATACTAAATACTAAATACTAAATACTAAATACTAAATACTAAATACTAAATACTAAATACTAAATACTAAATACTAAATACTAAATACTAAATACTAAATACTAAATACTAAATACTAAATACTAAATACTAAATACTAAATACTAAATACTAAATACTAAATACTAAATACTAAATACTAAATACTAAATACTAAATACTAAATACTAAATACTAAATACTAAATACTAAATACTAAATACTAAATACTAAATACTAAATACTAAATACTAAATACTAAATACTAAATACTAAATACTAAATACTAAATACTAAATACTAAATACTAAATACTAAATACTAAATACTAAATACTAAATACTAAATACTAAATACTAAATACTAAATACTAAATACTAAATACTAAATACTAAATACTAAATACTAAATACTAAATACTAAATACTAAATACTAAATACTAAATACTAAATACTAAATACTAAATACTAAATACTAAATACTAAATACTAAATACTAAATACTAAATACTAAATACTAAATACTAAATACTAAATACTAAATACTAAATACTAAATACTAAATACTAAATACTAAATACTAAATACTAAATACTAAATACTAAATACTAAATACTAAATACTAAATACTAAATACTAAATACTAAATACTAAATACTAAATACTAAATACTAAATACTAAATACTAAATACTAAATACTAAATACTAAATACTAAATACTAAATACTAAATACTAAATACTAAATACTAAATACTAAATACTAAATACTAAATACTAAATACTAAATACTAAATACTAAATACTAAATACTAAATACTAAATACTAAATACTAAATACTAAATACTAAATACTAAATACTAAATACTAAATACTAAATACTAAATACTAAATACTAAATACTAAATACTAAATACTAAATACTAAATACTAAATACTAAATACTAAATACTAAATACTAAATACTAAATACTAAATACTAAATACTAAATACTAAATACTAAATACTAAATACTAAATACTAAATACTAAATACTAAATACTAAATACTAAATACTAAATACTAAATACTAAATACTAAATACTAAATACTAAATACTAAATACTAAATACTAAATACTAAATACTAAATACTAAATACTAAATACTAAATACTAAATACTAAATACTAAATACTAAATACTAAATACTAAATACTAAATACTAAATACTAAATACTAAATACTAAATACTAAATACTAAATACTAAATACTAAATACTAAATACTAAATACTAAATACTAAATACTAAATACTAAATACTAAATACTAAATACTAAATACTAAATACTAAATACTAAATACTAAATACTAAATACTAAATACTAAATACTAAATACTAAATACTAAATACTAAATACTAAATACTAAATACTAAATACTAAATACTAAATACTAAATACTAAATACTAAATACTAAATACTAAATACTAAATACTAAATACTAAATACTAAATACTAAATACTAAATACTAAATACTAAATACTAAATACTAAATACTAAATACTAAATACTAAATACTAAATACTAAATACTAAATACTAAATACTAAATACTAAATACTAAATACTAAATACTAAATACTAAATACTAAATACTAAATACTAAATACTAAATACTAAATACTAAATACTAAATACTAAATACTAAATACTAAATACTAAATACTAAATACTAAATACTAAATACTAAATACTAAATACTAAATACTAAATACTAAATACTAAATACTAAATACTAAATACTAAATACTAAATACTAAATACTAAATACTAAATACTAAATACTAAATACTAAATACTAAATACTAAATACTAAATACTAAATACTAAATACTAAATACTAAATACTAAATACTAAATACTAAATACTAAATACTAAATACTAAATACTAAATACTAAATACTAAATACTAAATACTAAATACTAAATACTAAATACTAAATACTAAATACTAAATACTAAATACTAAATACTAAATACTAAATACTAAATACTAAATACTAAATACTAAATACTAAATACTAAATACTAAATACTAAATACTAAATACTAAATACTAAATACTAAATACTAAATACTAAATACTAAATACTAAATACTAAATACTAAATACTAAATACTAAATACTAAATACTAAATACTAAATACTAAATACTAAATACTAAATACTAAATACTAAATACTAAATACTAAATACTAAATACTAAATACTAAATACTAAATACTAAATACTAAATACTAAATACTAAATACTAAATACTAAATACTAAATACTAAATACTAAATACTAAATACTAAATACTAAATACTAAATACTAAATACTAAATACTAAATACTAAATACTAAATACTAAATACTAAATACTAAATACTAAATACTAAATACTAAATACTAAATACTAAATACTAAATACTAAATACTAAATACTAAATACTAAATACTAAATACTAAATACTAAATACTAAATACTAAATACTAAATACTAAATACTAAATACTAAATACTAAATACTAAATACTAAATACTAAATACTAAATACTAAATACTAAATACTAAATACTAAATACTAAATACTAAATACTAAATACTAAATACTAAATACTAAATACTAAATACTAAATACTAAATACTAAATACTAAATACTAAATACTAAATACTAAATACTAAATACTAAATACTAAATACTAAATACTAAATACTAAATACTAAATACTAAATACTAAATACTAAATACTAAATACTAAATACTAAATACTAAATACTAAATACTAAATACTAAATACTAAATACTAAATACTAAATACTAAATACTAAATACTAAATACTAAATACTAAATACTAAATACTAAATACTAAATACTAAATACTAAATACTAAATACTAAATACTAAATACTAAATACTAAATACTAAATACTAAATACTAAATACTAAATACTAAATACTAAATACTAAATACTAAATACTAAATACTAAATACTAAATACTAAATACTAAATACTAAATACTAAATACTAAATACTAAATACTAAATACTAAATACTAAATACTAAATACTAAATACTAAATACTAAATACTAAATACTAAATACTAAATACTAAATACTAAATACTAAATACTAAATACTAAATACTAAATACTAAATACTAAATACTAAATACTAAATACTAAATACTAAATACTAAATACTAAATACTAAATACTAAATACTAAATACTAAATACTAAATACTAAATACTAAATACTAAATACTAAATACTAAATACTAAATACTAAATACTAAATACTAAATACTAAATACTAAATACTAAATACTAAATACTAAATACTAAATACTAAATACTAAATACTAAATACTAAATACTAAATACTAAATACTAAATACTAAATACTAAATACTAAATACTAAATACTAAATACTAAATACTAAATACTAAATACTAAATACTAAATACTAAATACTAAATACTAAATACTAAATACTAAATACTAAATACTAAATACTAAATACTAAATACTAAATACTAAATACTAAATACTAAATACTAAATACTAAATACTAAATACTAAATACTAAATACTAAATACTAAATACTAAATACTAAATACTAAATACTAAATACTAAATACTAAATACTAAATACTAAATACTAAATACTAAATACTAAATACTAAATACTAAATACTAAATACTAAATACTAAATACTAAATACTAAATACTAAATACTAAATACTAAATACTAAATACTAAATACTAAATACTAAATACTAAATACTAAATACTAAATACTAAATACTAAATACTAAATACTAAATACTAAATACTAAATACTAAATACTAAATACTAAATACTAAATACTAAATACTAAATACTAAATACTAAATACTAAATACTAAATACTAAATACTAAATACTAAATACTAAATACTAAATACTAAATACTAAATACTAAATACTAAATACTAAATACTAAATACTAAATACTAAATACTAAATACTAAATACTAAATACTAAATACTAAATACTAAATACTAAATACTAAATACTAAATACTAAATACTAAATACTAAATACTAAATACTAAATACTAAATACTAAATACTAAATACTAAATACTAAATACTAAATACTAAATACTAAATACTAAATACTAAATACTAAATACTAAATACTAAATACTAAATACTAAATACTAAATACTAAATACTAAATACTAAATACTAAATACTAAATACTAAATACTAAATACTAAATGGTACCAACTAAATGGCTACAGCTAAAATGATGAAATTCGGTGTGTACATCGCTCTAATTGCGTAGACAAGAAAAATAAATAGATTTTAGAAAATTGTACTCTTAATGGGGGAAAGATGGGAAAACAGGGGATAAAATGGTACCAACCAAATGGCCGCAGCTAGAATAATGGAATTCGGTGTATATATTCCTTTGACTGCATAGACTAGCAAAATAAAAAGATTTTTCCAAATTCGAAGTTAGTTTATCTTGCACTGTGTACGTGAGAGATAATGGATTTTCAAAATTTGTTCTTTTGCGATTAAAATAGAATGGAAGTACAACCAACTGTAGCACCCACTATCTACCAATATTTATGGTATTTATGCTTTTTTGAAAATATAAATATAAGAATTTGCATTTTTATACACTCCACGAGAGTATTATGGCTTTGTGCATTTGTTTGTAACACCCAAAAGGAAGCGGGATAGACCCATTGTTAAGTATACCGATCGACTTAGAATCACTTTCTGAGTCGATTTAGCAATGTCCGTCTGTCCGTCTGTCTGTCTGTCTGTCTGTCTGTCTGTCCGTCTGTCTGTCTGTCTGTCCATCTATTGTTGTAATCAAACTACAAGTCGCAATTATAGTCCGATCTTAACAAAAATTGGCACAAGTAAGTTTTGTGGATCAAGGAGGAACGCTATTTAATTTGAGACAAATCGGTTCAGATTTAGATATAGCCCCCATACAAATGTCGCTCCCGAATTGACATTTTCCGCTCTAGAAACGACATATTGCACCCGATTTTCTTTAAAATTGACACAACATCTTATAATCCGACTATAAAGACCTATGCAAAAATTGGGTAAGATCGGTTCAGATTTAGATATAGCCCCCATACAAATGTCGCTCCCGATTTGACATTTTCCGCTCTAGAAACCACATATTGTACCCGATTATCTTTAAATTTGGCACAACATCTTATAATCCAACTATAAACACCTATGCAAAAATTGGGTAAGATCGGTTCAGATTTAGATATAGCCCCCAAACAAATGTAGCTCCCGATTTGACTTTTGCCGCTTTAGAAACCACATATTTTTCTTTAAATTTGGCACGACAGCTTATAATCCAAGTAAAAAACCTATGGTGAAAGTGGCTAAGATCGGTTCAGATTTAGATACATATTATATTTCACCTATTTCGTTCCAGATTTCAATATACCCATACAAATGTCCTTTACGATTTAACATTTTTTGTCAAACACACACATTTACATTTACACATTTTCACCGAATTAAATTGTATTCGGATAGAAAGTGGAGTGTATCATAGAGTCGGCCCCGCCCGACTTTAGCCTTTCCTTACTTGTTTGAATTGACTTGAAGTATTATTTCGATATGTAAACGTATTGGTAGCCTTGCCTTATAAGCGTGGTTTGACTTAATGAAATATTATATTTATTATCGCAATTGCTGTCCGATTATCATGAAATTTGGCAGAAGTTAATTTCTTTGGCTAAGGACGATTTGTATTGAATTTGGAGGAAATCGGTTCAGATTTAGATATAGCCCAAAGGTCGCTCCCGATTTGACTTTTCCGCTCTAGAAACTATATATTGAGCCCGATATTCTTTAAATTTGGCAAAACATCCTATAATCTAACTATAACCACCTATGCAGAAAGTGGGTAAGATCGGGTCAGATTTAGATATAGCCTTCATACAAAAGTCGCTCCTGATTTGACATTTTCCGCTCTAGAAACCACATATTGTACCCGATTTACTTAAAAATTGGCACAACATTTTATAATCGAACTAGAAACACTTATGCTGAAAGTGGGTAAGATCGGTTCAGATTTAGATATAGCCCCCATACAAATGTCGCTCCCGATTTGACTTTTTCCGCTCTACAAACCACATATTGTACCCGATTTTCTTTAAAATTGGCACCATATTTTTAAATCGAACTAGAAACACCTATGGTGAAAGTGGGTAAGATCGATTCAGATTAAGATATAGCCCCAATACAAATGTTGCTAACGAATGTTTAACCGATTTTGGCCAAACTTTACATATTATATTTCACCAATAAACATACATGGTGAAAGGGGGTCACATCATTACAAATGTCCTACCCGATTTAAGATTTTTTGTCAAACACATACATTTACATAATTCAAAAACCCTTCCCGATTCGCTTTTTTACCGAATTGAGTTGTAATGAGACAGAAAGTGGGATGTATCCTATAGTCGGCTCCGCCCGACTTTAGGCTTTCCTTACTTGTTTGGGAGATGCCTATATGTCCATACTATGATATAACCCAAATGGGGTCCCATTCTTCTCTATTACAGCTCTAGAAGCTATATCTTACATCGGATCTTCATCAAATTTTGCACATTATTCTATGTTTCAACTAGGAATACCTACCGTGAATGAGAAATATATAGGCGCATGTTTTGGCACAGACCTCAAGTGTTGTTATAGGTCCCCTTCAAATGTCCGTCCGATTTATCCTATTACCGCTGTATACTTTGTATTTGTCTATGGATCTTGACCAATTTTTCCAGTTATATTTACTTTACTCGGAATATCTGCTGGAAAATTGGATCAATTACTTTATTATTTGCCATATTCATTAAATTTGACTAAAGATGCATTTATAGTTATATTTTATATGAACTACATAAAATTGCTCCCATGAAATACCTGGGTTTAGTAATCAAAGCGAGGTCCATACGCAGGGAGTGGTGTAGGGCCCCGCCCGACTTTAGCCTTTCCTTACTTGTTTTAATGGTAAAAATGGCATTTCCCTGTAATGTTACAGCACTTCTACGTAAAATCGAAAGCCGCTTTGGAATGCACTCCTTAGTGGAGGGTACATAAAGTTCGGCCCGACCGTTTTTACTTGTTTATAGGAAAAATAGTAATGGTTTTTTGTATTGACCGGGACGGGCTTAAATATTTTCTCTTGTGGGCTAGTCTAAAGTCTACACAAATTTTTCATAAGAAAATCGCCCAAAAACTTGCATAATTTTTAATACGATAAATAGCCCAAAAATATATCATCAGGGGTACGCTAAAGCTGGTTTCGGAGTAAAGGATTTTTGCGTCGACCGCTTTCGATCGGACTTAAGTATTTTCTATTCTGTATTTCACCCAATGGGCGATATTTCATATTTTTTTTGTGATTTTTCATATAAAAAATCACCCAATTTTTTGGGGTTTTTTTATATGAAAAATTGGCCATTTTTGTATGGAAGTTTTCTGGGGCCATTTTTCGTGCACCTAAATCAGAGATCCTAACTGACTGGCTCAAATCATTTGTATAACAAACTGCAACTAAAAAGTATTTCTATAAACAATGCCTACCGAGACTACATTTAACTCAAACAATTTTGTCAAGCCTTTGTTTTCCATCTAACCCAGTAAAGGTTCTATCTTTTGGTAAATATTACAGAATAATTTTCATTTTATCACATTTTTTAAGAAAATCCCAATGGCCACAATATTTTTCCTACTTTGATTGCTCTCTTTTGGGTCGGCCCTTTGGGAAACAAAAGGAAAAGGCAAACAAACCACTTAACCACAATTCACATTCCAAGATTTTTAAAATTCTCGTGCCTAAAATTTGGCTACAGCTTTGGCTGTACATCAGCATCCCAAAAATAGGCTTTGTTTTTTATTTTTTTTTGTTGTAATTATGTTGCCACTAAACAGTCTGTCTGTGGGTATTATTTAAAACATATTTCAGGGGTGTTATTGAAATTTGTTTTCTCTCAAATAAAATTAGATTTTGGTTATTCTTTGTGACATTCTACAAAACATCTGTTGTGAGCATCACAAATTCATTGGTAATGTTGTCATAACCACCAACTCTGACAAAATATTGTTTTGATGCGGTTGCGGTCGGTCTGGACTGAACAGCAAAATACATGAAGTGGATATACTCTGGACAATGTAAGGCAAATTCTGATGCGCATGGGCTGATGTTAAAAGCATGAATAAAAAGAAATTTCTACAAACCACTAGCAAAAAAATCCACAAAAATCTTCTAAGCTATGACGACAGACGTTTTCGAAAGTAAGGAAAACACAGCCAAAAATTGGCATGTTTCCCAAACCCTATTAAATCAAAAGGATTGGAAACATTTTCCTCTTCTTTTTTCATTTGAAAACTAATATATTATAATATATTTTTTTTGATTTTTTAAGAGCTTGATAACTTTTTTTTAAAAAAAAAAACGCATAAAATTTGCAAAATCTCATCGGTTCTTTATTTGAAACGTTAGATTGGTCCATGACATTTACTTTTTGAAGATAATTTCATTTAAATGTTGACCGCGGCTGCGTCTTAGGTGGTCCATCCGCTTAGTCCAATTTTGGCATTTCCACGTTTTTGAGTAACAGAGACCCAATTGGTGCGAACGGCGACGAATCGAAAATTGGTGGTCATCATTAACACTGGCCGATACAGCTGCGATATTTTCTTCAGTTCGCACTCTACGTAAGCGTGTTGGTGGTTTAATGTCCAACAATGTAAATTTGGTGCGAAATTTAGTCACAATAGCCCGAATAGCCGCTTCAGTGGGTCGATTAAACTGACCATAAAATGGAAGCGCGCAATGAACTTTCTTAACAGAGCACGCATTTTGATAATAAAATTCAATAATTTGCAAGCGTTGTTCGTTTGTAAGACGATTCATGATGAAATGTCAAAGCATACTGAGCATCTTTCTCTTTGACACCATGTCTGAAATCCCACGTGATCTGTCAAATACTAATGCATGAAAATCCTAACCTCAAAAAAATCACTCTTTATATATTTGTTAAATCTTCTCACTGGTTTTTAAAAATAATACAATTTCGATGCAAGTGTGATATGAATTGCAGCAAAAATTTGTTTATTTGTTTAAAAATTACTCAAGTGTTTGAGCGGAAAAATTTTTCCCTAACAAGGACTGAAAAAACCCATAATAACCCCTAAAATTTTAGAGTATTTAAGCATATTTTTTTTTTCAATATATCTTCTTGTACTTACTCTATATTGGGTATACGCATTCCCCCCGATAACAAAAACTATTTTTAATCGTAGTGAAATGGGACAAAAAGGGATAAAAATTGTACAAATAAAACGACAATAGCTAGAAGCACGAAATTTGCTGTGTACATTCCCCTAATTGAGTAGATACATAATATAAAAGTCTTTTTTCCAAATTCGTACTTTTTGGCGTTAAAATGGAAAAAGGGGATACAAATAGTACCAACCAAATGACCGCAGCTAGAGTCATGAAATTCGGAGTATACATACCTCTGACGGCGTAGATACAAAAAATAAAAGGTTTTTTCCAAATTCGTACTTTCAAAGGATACAATGGGTACAGAGGGATAAAAATAGTACCAACTAAACGACTACAGCTAGAATGATGAAATTAGGTGTGTACATCCCTCTAATTGCGTAGACATGTAAAGTAAAGAGATTGTAGAAAGTCGTACTCTTAAGGGGGTAACAAATGAAAAAGGGGATAAAAATGGTACCAACCAAATGGCCGCAGCTAGAATCATGGAATTCGGTGTATACATTCCTCTGACTGCATAGACACGCAAAATAAAAAGATTTTTCCAAATTCGTATTTTTAACTTTTACGGCAACAATTTGTTGTATCATGAAGTTAGGTTATTTTGCACTATGTACTGAGGTAATGGATTTTCAAAATTTGTACATTTGGAATTAAAATAGAATGGAAATGCATCCAAATGTAGCACCCACTATCTACCAATATTTAAGGTATTTAAGCTTTTTGAAAATATAAATATAAGAATATTTATTTTTGAAATTGACTTGAAGTATTATTTCGATATGAAAACGTAGTGGTAGCCATGCTTTATTTGAAATAATAAAAGTATTATGTTTATTTATAAAATTATTTTTATACACTCCACGAGAGTATTATGTCTTAGTGCATTTGTTTGTAACACCCAAAAGGAAACGAGACAGACCCATTGTTAATTATACCGATCGACTTAGAATCACTTTTTGAGTCGATTTAGCGATACGATACAGGTCGCAATTGTAGACATAACTAAATGAAACTTTGTACAATGAAGTTTTTCGGGACAAGGACGAACGCTATTTAATTTGATGATAATCGGTTCAGATTTAGATATAGCCCCCATACGAATTTCACTCCCGATTTGACTATTTTCACTCTAGATACCACATATTACAACAGATTTTCTTTGAATTTGGTAAACCATCTTATATTTCAACTGGAAATACCTGTGGTAAAAATATGTTAGATCGGTTCAGATTTAGATATAGCCCCCATACAAATTTCGCTCCCGATTTGACTTTTTCCGCTCTAGAGACCACATAATGTATCAGATTGTCTTCAGATTTGGTGAAACATCTTATATTTCCACTAGAAACACCCATGATGTATATAGGTCAGATCGTTTCAGATATATATATAGCTCCCATACAAATTTCGCTCCCGATTTACTTTTTCAACATATTGTACTCGATTTTCTTTAAATTTGGCACAACATCTTATAATCTTACTAGAAATACCTATGCTAAAATTGGGTAAGAGCGGTTCAGATTTAGATATAGCCCCCATATAAACGTCGCTCCCGATTTGTCTTTTTCCGCTTTAAATGCCACATATTGTACTCGATTTTCTTTAGATTTGGCACAACATCTTATAATCTTACTAGAAATACCTATGCTGAAATTGGGTAAGATCGGTTCAGATTTAGATATAGCCCCCATATAAATATCGCTCCCGATTATTCTTTTTCCGTTTTAAATTCCATATATTGTACTCGATTTTCTTTAAATTTGGGACAACATCTTGTAATCCAACTAGAAACACCTATGCAGAAATTGAGTAAGATCGGTTCAGATTTAGATATAGCCCCCATATAAATATCGCTCCCGATTATTCTTTTTCCGTTTTAAATTCCATATATTGTACCCGTTTTTCTTTAAATTTGGGACAACATCTTGTAATCCAACTAGAAACACCAATGCAGAAATTGGGTAAGATCGGTTCAGATTTAGATATAACCCCCATACAAATTTCGCTCCCGATTTGACTTTTGCCGCTTTAAAAGCCACATATTGTGCTCGATTTTCTTTAAATTTGGCACAACATCTTATAATCCAAGTAAAAAAATCTATGGAAAAAGTGGCTAAGATCGGTTCAGATTTAAATATAGCTCAAATACAAATGTTGCTCCCAAAAGTTTAACCGATTTTGACCAAACTATACATTTTATATTTCACCTATTTCGTTCCATGTTTCAATATACGCCCATACAAATGTCCTTTCCGATTTAAAATTTTTTGTCAAACACATACATTTACAGGATACAAAAAACCTTCCCGTTTTCACTTTTTCACCGAATTGAATTGTATTCGGATAGAAAGTGGAGTGTATCATAGAGTCGGCCCCGCCCGACTTTAGCCTTTCCTTACTGGTTTTTTTTTTCTAAAAAAAGATAAAAATTATTAAATAGATTTAATAAATATACATACATTAGTTTTCAAATGTTAAAAGAACAGGAAATGTTTTCAATCCTTACGATTTAATAGGGTGTGAGGAAAATGTCACTTTTTAGCAATGTCTTCTTTACTTTCGAAAACGTCTGTCGTCATAGCATAGAATTTAACCCTCTCATCCCCGAATTTTCTTCATAGTAAATATATAAAACTTAATATGCTTTTTGATGAGGTATGGGTCTAAATATGATTTCTATAGAGTCTTGGGGTTCTAATTCATACAGGATATGAGTAACAGGATGTTTCTTAAAATCATTCTTGTACTCGAAGAAATCCAATAAAAATAAGAAGAATTTCTAAACAATATCGAATTACAAGAAACTCTTTCTATGGAAACCCAAGTTACCGAATTCGTTGGTTCCCTTTTAAATATTCCTTGCTACATATGTAAACAAAAATAAAAATTATTAATTCTGCAAAATATGTGATTTTAAAGATTTTATAAGACTAACTTGAGCATGAGAGGGTTAAATAAATATATCCGGTTCAAGTGTAATATGTGTCGGACTGTCGTATGGTGCTGTAATAGATATGAAATTCTTCAACACAACTTGTAAATCATTTAGGGCTCCTAAAGTTAGGCAACCTTATGGCTCCTACAGATAGGCAACCTTTTGTGTTATTCGTATGATATGCATGGTGAGGTAGGTATGAAATTCTTAAACACAACTTGTAAATCATTTAGGGCTCCTAAAGATAGGCAACCTTTTGTGTTATTCGTATGATATGCATGGTGAGGTAGAGATAGTTAAGTAATGGCCAGTTCAGGTCATGTCTGAGCGTCACAGCATATGTTTAGGAGTTTTATACAGTATAGACAGCTTTAAAAGTCATTTGCAAACAGTTTGATCTCACTTTGTCTTAAAACATTTTCCTAAAGGAAAATAGTCTAATTAAATTAAATTTTTCTTTCGTTTTTTAATGTTTTTTTTTTTTTTGTGATTTTAAATGAACCGAGGTTATATCCTAGAAATGACAAACACTAATTTCCCAGTTGTTGGAGATGCTTTAGATTTTATAAAGAGATCAACGACCAAACTTTTTGAAATGCTTTACCTTGTCCATACATTTGTATGGACAAATGTAACTAGCCTTTGAAAATGACCAGAAGCTAGTTTTGTGTGAAAGCCTTAGTTTCCCTGTAGATGTGAGGATATGGAAAATCAAAACAGCTGTTGCCAACACTATTATTGCAATGAAATGACTAAGTGTAGCAGTAGTTGTTTATTAAACAGTCTCCTGTAAAAAGTTTAATGAAACAAAATGAAGTGTGTTACAATAAGCGAAGAGCTCAGTTAATCAATTGAAATTTCCCTGTGATTCGAAATTCTTCATTCTTTTTCAATTGAACCACAGCGATCTATTTGTGCAATAAGTAATTTTTTCGACACATAAAATAATGTATCCCAAAAAAACGTTTATTTGTCTTTGAAATAATGAAGTAAAGTAACATGTAAATTTTGGTTCAAAATATTGAAAACTCTTTACGCACTTCTATAGTGTTTGTTCGTAAGATAATTTTATTGCTCTGATTTAAATAGCGATTTTTTCAAATATAGCATTTTCTGTGTATTAAAAAAAATATATATATAAAGTTCGCTGATATGGTTTAAAAGATATGATAGAATAAAATTTGTTCTATAATGTGTCGTGATTGCAAACTTCCTTGGAAGAAGAAAAAATGGTTGCTCGACCGTGCTAGGTGCTCCCGCTATAATAAAATGAAAGGTAAGACTCCATACTATCAATTAAAAATAAAAAAGGTCAAACAATTAATAATCTTTTATAAAATCATAAAATTTGTCTCCAAAATCATGAAATTTTTAATAATAAAAAATTACAAAAAGATATAGAACAAGCAAGAAGGCGTTAAGTTCGGCCGGGCCGAATCTTATATACCCTCCACCACGGAGTGCATTCCACAGATTACCAGCAAATTAAAGGATGTCGACTTAACATAGCCAATTACGATATTAAGGAAATTGTGATATTTTTATGCACATTACTATATTTGTTTACTATTTCAAACTATAATGTATACTTATGCGCACTGTCTAAAATCGACTACTATATATAAATACAATGCTGTAATTGTGAAAGTGAACATGCCTAAATATTAGGTGATTGTCAGTCGCCATTAGGGAGAAGCATTTTCAGATACAGACAAAGTGACTGCATTATTTTGATAAGAAAAGTGCAAATTTTAAAGATATCCCCATTCTCCGCCCAAATGTACAAATTTCGAAAAAAAAAAACCTTTTTGTTTCGTGTCTTCATAGTCAGTATACCGAATATATACACCGAATTTCATGATATCAACTTCAGCGGTTTGGAAGGTCTCATTTTTATCCTTTTTTTCAATGATATCCATTAAAAGTACGAATTACGAAAAATCCCTCTATTTTACGTGTCTATGTAATTATAGTGATGTACATACCGAATTTCATGATTCTAAACCAAGGCTATTAATATTTTTATACTATGTATATATAATGGAAATAATACTTCAATTCATAAAGTAAATATAAGGCAACAATCATAAATACCCTAAATATTGAGGGACATGGGGGGTTGTATTTCCATCCTATTTTAATTTCAAAAGTATAAATTTTGAAAAGACCTTATCTCTCACGTACGCAGTATAAGACCAATTCATGATACTACCATTTATGTCGTAAAAGTAACAAAATAAAGTACGAACTTGGAATCCGAATCCGACCACCATTCCGGTTCCGGTACCGTTTTTATCCCCTTTTTCGCATTTTACTCCCTAAAAGTACGACTTTCGAAAATTTCATCATTCTCCTTCCATCGATTCCCTTGAAAGTACGAATTTGGAAAAACCTTTTTTTGTGTCTACTCAGTCAGAGGAATGTATACTGCGAATTTCATGGTTCTAGCTGCATCCATTTTTTGGTACAATTTTTATCCCCTTTTTCCATTTTACACCCTAAAAGTACGAATTTCGAAAATGTCCTTTATTTTATGTGTCTACGATATCGGAGGAATATATACACCGAATTTCATTATTCTAGGTGCAGCCGTTTGGTTGGTACTATTTTTATCCCTTTATCCCCATTTAACCCCTTAAAAGTACGAATTTATAAAAAATACTCTTATATTATGTATCTACTCTATTAGAGGAATATACACGCCAAATTTCGTGTTCCTATCTGGTGTCGTTTGATAGGTACCATTTTTATCCCTTTTTGTCCCATTTCGCCCCCTACAAATAAAAATCACTCTATTGTGTCCTTTATGCTATAAAGGGAATGCGAATTGCAAATATCAAGTGAAAACAAACTAATATGTTCAAAAACATGCTGAAATACTCTAAATATTAGGGGTATTTTTAGTCCTTCTGAGGGAAAAATTTTTCCCTCTGGGCCGATTTCGCCCACTTTCAATCGCAACCGATCTGCAACCATAAGACACATTTAGGGAAAATTTTCGTGCTTTCAACAGACAGACAGACTGAAATGGCTATATCGTCTTAGATTTTTACCACGACCCAGAATATATATACTTTACGGGGTCTCCGACGAATATTTTAAGGTGTTACAAACGGAATGACAAAGTGAATATACCCCCATCCTGGAGGTGGAGGGTATAAAAAGATAAAAGATTATAGAAATTATAGATTAAAGTTCTCCAGAAAGTGTGATAGAGTTGCTACAAATACAGATGTTCTTCATCGACTTCTAGTCAACCCCGTAAACAGGTTCTAGAACTTGATGATATAGTTACAGAAATGATAGATGATGAATAAAAGCCTATATTTAAATGCAGGTACTGAAATTTATTTATAAAATAAGTAGTTTTGCTAAATAAACACAAAGTTTTGCGAAAATATATATTATGGGATATGTGGGCGGTGAGCGGTGGACGTTAATTGAGGTAATAAACAGTTCTGTGCCAAATTTCAAAAAGTTTTGGCCAAAAATAAATTTGGTTTCTATGAGCGGTGGGAGGTGGGCGTGGCCAATTTTAATGAAACTTTATTTTATTCTTAATTGAGGTAATAAAATGTTCTGTGCAAATTTCAAAAAGTCTGGGCCAAAAATAAATTTGGGTTCTATGGGCGTTGGGTGGTGGGCGTGTCCAATTTTGATGAAACTTTATTTTATTCTTAATTGAGGCAATTAAAGGTTCTGTGCCAAATTTCAGATAGTTTGGGCCAAAAATAAATTTTGGGTTCTATGGGCGGTGGGTACTGGGCGTGGCCAACTTTGATGAAACTTTATATTTTTCTTAATTGAGCTAACCAAAGGCTCAGAGCAAAATTTCAACAATCTACGAGCACTGCTTATATTTTTTGCCAAACTTTGTATGAACAAATCCCTCTGTGCGCCCCACAGTGGAATATTTTCATACAAGCTGCGGCAAAAATTAGAAGGAATAGAGCTAGGACCTTGAAATTTCGCACACATTCCTTATACCGACAAATTAGATTAAAAACAATTTTTTGTGAGCGCCCCGCTAGTCGAGTTGGTAACGTGCTCGGCTATCAGCGTGGGGGTTGTGGGTTCGATTCCCACCAGAGGCTCTGGCCTGTCGCTGCAATAACTAGCTACAATCGTCTTAGTCACCCCGGCTCAATCCCTGGACCCAAAATTAGAATATAAATTTACTTTGTATTGTAATTCATAATAAATAAATAAAAAAATAAAAAACAATTTTTTGTTTAAATCCGCCCACAACCAAGCCCACCTGCCATGTAAGTTAAAATGAAAAAAAAAACATCATAAATTTCTTATTTTAATATATATGTGATTGAAAATCATTAACAGTGATTTCATTTGAGGCCACAATTAAATGAAAATTTTTAGTGAAACGCCCAGCCCCTAAATAATTTTTTTTTACGATTTTCGAAATTTTTTATAAAAATTATTTTATTTTTCAATCGGTTATTATAGCTTTATATTTAACTTAAGATTACTATCAACCCAATATCTACATGCGCTCGCATGTCATAAAACCTTACATCCGTAAAGTATGCAAGAAATAAATTTTTCTAAATACATTAATAGAGAACAACGAAGAAAGTATTGCTTCATTATACCCTACACCACTTCGTGGACTAGGGTATTATAAGTTAGTTTTCCGCCACATATTATACCCGATTTTCTTTAAAATTTGCACAACATTTTATAATCGAACTAGAAACACCTATGCTGAAAGTGGGTAAGATCGGTTCAGATTTAGATATAGCTCCCATACAAATGTCGCTTCCGATTTGACTTTTTCCGCTCTAAAATCCACATATTTTACCCGATTTTCATTAAAATTTGCACAACATTTTATAATCGAACTAGAAACACCTATGCTGAAAGTGGGTAAGATCGGTTCAGATTTAGATATAGTCCCCACACAAATGTCGCTCCTGATTTGACTTTTTCCGTCCTATAAAGCACATATAGTATCCGATTTTCTTCAAAATTGGCACAACATTTTATAATCGAACTAATAACACCTATGCTGAAAGTGGGTAAGATCGGTTCAGATTTAGATATAGCCCCCACACAAATTTTGCTCCCAATTTGACTTTTTCCGCTCTAAAATCCACATATTATACCCGATTTTCTTTAAAATTTGCACAACATTTTATAATCGAACTAGAAACACCTATGCTGAAAGTGGGTAAGATCGGTTCAGATTTAGATATAGCTCTCATACAAATGTCGCTCTCGATTTGACATTTTCCGCCCTATAAAGCACATATAGTATCCGATTTTCTTAAAATTTTGCATAACACCTTATAATCTAACTAGAAATACCTGTGACGAAAGCGGGTAAGATCGGTTCAGATTTAGATATAGCCCCCATACAAATGTCGCTCCCGATTTCACTTTTTCCGCTCTAAAATCCACATATTGTAACCGATTTTCTTTAAAATTGGCACAACATTTTATAATCGAACTAGAAACACCTATGTTGAAAGTGTGTGAGATCGGTTCAGATTTAGATATAGCCCCCATACAAATGTCGCTCCCGATTTGACTTTTTCCGCTGTAGAAACCACATATTGTACCCGATTTTCTTTAAAATTGGCAGAACATTTTATAATCGAAGTAGAAACACCTTTGCTGAAAGTGGGTAAGATCGGTTCAGATTTAGATATAGCCCCCACACAAATTTTGCTCCCGATTTGACTTTTTCCGCTCTAAAATCCACATACTGTACCCGATTTTCTTCAAAATTGGCACAACATTTTATAATAGGACTAGAAACACCTATGCTGAAAGTATGTAAGATCGGTTCTGATTTAGATATAGCCCCCATACAAATTGACTTTTTCCGCTGTAGAAACCACATATTGTACCCGATTTTCTTTAAAATTGACACAACATTTTATAATCGAACTAGAAAAACCTATGCTGAAAGTGGGTGAGATCGGTTCACATTTAGATATAGCTCCAATACAAATGTCGCTCCCGAATGTTTAACCAATTTTGGCCAAACTTTGCATATTATATTTCACCAATAAACATACATGGTGAAATCGGGTCACATCGTTACAGGTATCAATATACCCCCATACAAATGTCCTTTCCGATTTAAAATTTTTTGCCAAACACATACATTTACATTATTCAAAAATCCTCCTCGATTTCACTATTTTACCGAATTGAATTGTAATGAGATTGAAAGTGGGGTGTTTCATATAGTGGCTCCGTCCGTCTTTAGCCTTTCCTTACTTGTTTGGGAGATGCCTATATGTCCATACTTTGGTATAACCCAAATGGGGCCCCATTTTGCTCTATTACAGCTCTTGAAACTACATCTTACATCGGATCTTCATCAAATTTTGCAGATCAATTTATGTTTCAACTAGGAATACCTACCTTGAATGTGAAATATATAGGCGCATGTTTTGGCACAGGCCTCAAGTGTTGTTATAGGCCCCCTTCAAATGTCCGTCCGATTCATCCTATTATTTATATGAACTACATTAAATTGCTCCCATGAAATACCTGGGTTTAGTAATCAAAGCGAGGTATATACGCTGGGAGTGGTGTAGGGTATTATATAGTCGGCCCCGCCCGACTTTAGCCTTTCCTTACTTGTTTTTTGCTTCGGTGGTTTGATCATTTCAGTAATTAAATCGATGTTGGCAGATATAAACTGAATATTCTTTTTAAAATGAATAAATAAGACAATAGTTTAACAATATTTGTAAATGCCGAAGTAGCGATCGGCCTCGCGAATATAGTTTTATATTGTAGCAAGTTAACAATACTGAATGAATACAACCCTTCAGGTAAACCTCTGGCTGAAAAGGAAAGCAAAAACGTAATTACACTTTTTCTAAATGCAAATGAACACCTCAAGAGCTCCTATTTTCTACGAACTAAACCACATTTCCATACGATACATGGTTTCCGAGATACATCCCAATAAAATAATCTCTATTATAATGAAATTTTAAACTATTTTAGCATTTATGAACTTTAAATGCCTCCACAGCTAAAGTTAGACGCGATATTGGCAAAATCTTTTTGGAATAAGCTTAATAGGAATGTTCTTTGCAAAATTCAATCAATACAGCTGAGATTTGGGGGCATGAAATTTGGGAGTGTTTGTCGCTGATAATACACTGTGCGCCCCCCCCCCCCCCCCCTTTCCACTCCACACGGCATGTATTAAAAGTAATGCAATTTTTAAAATGTATTTACAGCGCCCACAAGTATGTTTTAATTGTGTTAATGAATTGTTTCCGCTCGCATGTAGACCACAATTATCATTATCATCACATTTCGCCAATTATTATTTTGTCGTGTTATTTTCATATAACCAATCATTGTACAATTTAATTATGCAGATGTTTTATTTAAAGACTACTTTTGCGAGTATGCGGGGAAAATTGGAGTTTTTTTAATTAACTGTACAATGATTTTGACATAAATGTGTTGTTTGGCTTAGTGCATTTTATTCACAACATAGTTGGTTATTTAAGGAAAGGACATTTAAAATATATTTGAACACATAATAAAGGTAACTTCTAAAAAAAAACATTTCGTTTATCGCATCGAAAAGTCAGCATAATTTTCAGAAGAATCTAGTCTAATTGAAAGCAGCCAACACCATACAACTGCAAAATCTTTCAAACTAAGATGAAGAAAGAAAAACTAAATAATAACTGAAGCTTACACTATGCGGGGCCCCGTCTCTATTAATGAAATCAACTAAAGAGAAATTTACAAAAGATAAGGCCATGGTTTAATTGAGAAATAATTATTTTAATACTTTCCTCTACACTATCTGAGGGAAATATATGCCAAAGATTCTACGATTCTAACTGCAGCCATTTGTTCGGCACAAATTGTATGCTATTTCTCCCATCCCATGACCCTAAAAGTTCGTGTATCGCAAGATCCCATTATATTTCGAGTCTACGCAGCCAGAGAGAAATAAAGGGTGGTTAAATTGTAAGGGCCGAAGTTTAATGTGAGTTTTCTGCATTTCATTTGACATTTCTCAATTTCAGACTAACTCAAGGTGAACCATGGAAAGAGACACAATCGAGCAATGCGTTAAAGTTATTTAGGCTTAGGCAAATCAAAATGCATATCGTGCACTTCGAAGAAAACCATCTTCAGTGATGAGGCACATTTTCACCTCAGTGAATTCGTCAAAAAGCAGAATTGCCGCATTTGAAAAACCAATGCAGCCACAATAAGTGACTGCTTGGCTGAGGCCGGTCAGGCAGTTACTGTGAATGGTCTTCGCTATCGTCAGATGATAACGAACTTTTTATGGCCCAAATTGGAAGATATGCATGTGAACGATATGTGGTTTCAAAAGGACGGTGCCACTTACCACACTAACGCTAACGAAACAATGGCTCTTTTGTGCGACAAATTCAATGGCCGTGTTATCTCACGTGTTGGCGATGTCAATTGGCCGCCAAGATCATGTGATTTGACACCGTTGGACTTCTTTCTTTGGGGTTATTTGAAACAAAAAAAATACAGGTGTACGTCAACAAGCCAGCAACAATTTAAGACATAGGATGAGATAATTCGGCACATTAACGGCATAGAACCTCAATTATGCCTCAACGTCATCAGCGAATTTGGACCATCGGATGGAGGTGTACCGCCGAGGTCGCTGCGGCCATTTGGCCGATATTTTGCTCCATACATAATTGAACCATACCAATATTATCATATTAAAAATAAATGACAATAATTTCCTAAATAATTTGTGTTTTATTTAAAATCAACATCGGCCCTTAAAATTTAACCACTCTTATAAACTGATTTTCATTATTCCAGCTGTCGTGGTTTAATTGGTACCGATTGAATCCCCTTTCTCTCCGTTTCCCCATGAAAGTACAAATTTCGAAAATCTCCTTGATATGGCACTTCTATAAATTTCATTATGCTAGCTGCAGCCGTTTGGTTGGTACCATTTTTATACCCTACACCACTTCGTGGTCTTGGGTATTATAAGTTAGTTTCGCGCCAAATGTTTGTAACAATAAGAAATAATCGAGCTAGACCCACCTTTAAGTATACGGATCGGCTTAGAATCACCAGCTGAATAGATTTACCGATGTCTGTCTGTCCGTCCGTCTGCTGTCCATCTAAGCTTGTTTGCACTCTACAGGTCGCAATTGCTGTCCGATTATCATGAAATTTGGCAGAAGTTAATTTCTTTGGCCAAGGACGATTGGTATTGAATTTGGAGGAAATCGGTTCAGATTTAGATATAGCCCCCATACAAATGTCGCTCCCGATTTGACTTTTTCCGCTCTACAAACCACATATTGTCCCTGATTTTCTTTAAAATTGGCGCCATATTTTTTAATCGAACTAGAAACACCTATGGTGAAAGTGGGTAAGATCGGTTCAGATTAAGATATAGCCCTCATACAAACGTTGCTCCCGAATGTTTAACCGATTTTGGCCAAACTTTACATATTATATTTCACCAACAAACTTACATGGTGAAAGCGCGTCACATCGTTCCAGATTTCAATATACCCCCATACAAATGTCCTTTCCGATTTAACATTTTTTGTCAAACACATACATTTACAGGATGCAAAACTCCTTCCCGATTTCGCTTTTTTTACCGAATTGAGTTGTAATGGGATAGAAAGTGGGGTGTATCCTATAGTCGGCTCCGTCCGACTTAAGGCTTTCATTACTTGTTTGGGAGATGCCCATATGTCCATACTTTGGTATAACCCAAATGGGACCCCATTCTTCTCTATTACAGCTCTAGAAACTACATCTTACATCGGATCTTCATCAAATTTTGCACATTATTCTACGATTAAACTAGGAATACCTACCGTGAATGAGAAATATATATAGGCGCTTGTTTTGGCACAGACCTCAAGTGTTGTTTTAGGCCCCCTTCAAATGTCCGTCCGAATCATCCTATTACCGCTGTATACTTTGTATTTGTCTTTGGATCTTGACCAATTTTTCCAGTTATATTTACTTTACTCGGAATATCTGCTGGAAAATTGGATCAATTACTTTAGTATTTGCCATATTCATTAAATTTGACTAAAGATGCATTTATAGTTATATTTTATATGAACTACATAAAATTGCTCCCATGAAATAACTGGGTTTAGTAATCAAAGCGAGGTCCATACGCAGGGAGTGGTGTAGGGTACTATATAGTCGGCCCCGCCCGACTTTAGCATTTCCTTACTTGTTATCCCTCTAAATGTTATCCCTTTTTCAATATGTCTGCTTTTACTAACTTGATATTGGGTATGCGCATCACCCCTTTAACAACAAGTAAGGAAAGGCTAAAGTCGGGCGGGGCCGACAATATGATACACTCCACTTTCTATCGGAATACAATTCAATTCAGTAAAAAATTGAAAACGGGAAAACAATTGTTATGTTTCCTAATCACAGGCTAATATGTCCTGGTCCAATTTGTCAAATAGAGAATAATATTTGTATCGGGTCTATATCCAAACATGGAATGAAGTGACTAACTTGCACAATAAGTTCTTCTAGTTGAAGTATAACGTGTTAAGCTCAATTTTAAGAAATTCTCTGAAAATACGCGGTTTCTGGGGGAACGAAATTTGTATGAGAGCTATATGTAAATCTGAACCGATGTGACCCATTTTCACCATAGCTGTACATAGTTTAAATATATGATGTTTTGCCAATTTTGACGAAAATCTGTTAAAATATGTGGATTCTGGAGCGGAAAAATTCAAATTGGGAGCGGAATTTGTATGGAAATATAAGATGTTTTGCGAATTTTGAAGAAAATCTGTTAAAATATGTGGATTATAGATCCGAAAAATTCAAATTGGGAGCGAAATTTTATGGGAGCTATATATAAATCTGAACCGATCTAACACATTTTTACCACAGGTGTTTCTAGTTGAACTATAAAATGTTTTGGCAATTTCGAAGAAAATCTGTTGAAATATGTGGTATCTAGAGTGAAAAGGGTCAAATCGGGAGTGAAATTCGTATGTGGGCTATATGTAATTCTGAACCGATTTTCTTCAAATTAAATAGCGTTCGTCCTTGTCCCGAAAAACTTCGTTGTGCAAAGTTTCGTTTGGTTCTGGCTACAATTGCGACCTGTATCGTGATTACAACAATAGATGGACAGACTGACAGACGGACTTGGCTAAATCGACTCAGAAAGTGATTCTAAGCCGATCGGTATAATTAACAAGTAAGGAAAGGCTAAAGTCGGGCTGGGCCGACTCTATGATACACTCCACTTTCTATCCGAATACATTTTAATTCGGTGAAAAAGTGAAAACGGGAAGAATTTTTGTATCCTGTAAATGTATGTGTTTGACAAAAAATGTTAAATCGGAAAGGACATTTATATATGAAATCTGGAACGAAATATTATATGTATAGTTTGGCCAAAATCGGTTAAACATTTGGGAGCAACATTTGTATTTGGGCTATATCTAAATCTGAACCGATCTTAGCCACTTTCACCATAGGTTTTTTACTTGGATTAAAAGTGTTGTGCCAATTTTAAAGAAAATCGAGTACAATATGTGGTTTCTAAAGCGGCAAAAATCAAATCGGGAGCGAGGTTTCTATGGGGCTATATCTAAATCTGAACCGATTTGCATAGACACTGCATGTTTCCGTACGACAGTGATTGCTTTTACTAATAGCCAAAAAAATTGTTTGGCCTCCTGGGAAGGTTTGGGTCAAAACCGCTTGGCACTCAATGTGTTAATCGGTAAAATGGGGAAAAAAGGGATACAATTGGTACCAACCAAATGACCGCAGCTAGAATCATAGAATTCGGTGTATACATTCCTCTGACTGCATAGACACGCAAAATAAAAGATTTTTCCAAAATGTTTCTTTGTACTTTTACTGCAAAAATTGGTTGATTCATGAAGTTAGCAGAGTTACAAGCCGACCCAGAATTATCGGCGGTGCTCCCCAAAATGTCGGCTCGTTTTATCATTCGATCACACCTATCAATTTTACAATTTTGGGAAAAGTGAAGTAACAATTTGTAGTGGTTTTTAATAATTTTTCTTTTATTCTTCGCCAAATAGTTCAGTATTCGTTAATATTAGTCAATGTTCCCATAATTTCATATTATTATCATATTACAAATATGTTTTGGGAGTTCGAATCCATTCATAAAATTTATAATATGGATGAATTTAATAAATATTTTTGTAAGTACAGCTTTTTATATGAGACCAGATATCTTGAATATCATAATCCTTCCAAAGAATGGTAAAGCTCTACCTAGTTCGACACACTAAAGAAACACAATAGGAACACATGGCCACGCATACTTAAATTGACTTATGTAAATGCGACTTTCAAAATATGTAATACCAAAAGAAAAATAATATTTTTCTCGTCATTATGAATAAATACGTAAAAATGTGTCAAAAAAAATAATTTTAATTTTCTTTTAAATCGAAAAATTTGAAAAGTAGTCAACTTTGGGCTAATTTCTGCACAATCCTGGGGTCCTTGTCTAATTTCAATTTTTTACAGAACTCACAAACGTTTACTAGAACAAACGTTATTGAATTTGTTGCTGAACCACTGTGCGAGAGTCAATCTTTCTCTACATCGCAACATCTGTTAGGAATGCTGTGATTGACAATAGCAGTCAATTACAGTATTTAACATTGCTGTAATGTTTAATAACGGCATGTTAAATATTCAACATACATTTAACACAACATTATTATAACATTTATTTGTTTTAACCGACTGTTAAATGTTCCATATGTAAACTAACATTAATGTTTGTTTTGCTGGCATTGCAAGTGCTATTGTTATTAACAGAGCGTGTGTTCAATAGTCAGGACTAAACATCGACTGTCGTTAACAGTGCCGTTACTGATTTCAACCATTCCAGTATGCCTTACATATAGAAATGTATGTTGAATATTTAACATGCCGTTATTAAACTTTACAGCAATATAAAATACATAGCTGTTATTGTCAATCGCAGCATTCCTAACAGATGTTGCTAAGTAGAGAAAGATTGGCTCTCGCACAGTGGTTCAGCATCAATTTCAATAACGTTTGTTCTAGCAAACTTTTGTGAGTTCTGTAAAAAATTGAAATTAGACAAGGACCCAAGGATTGTGCAGATATCTTAACATTGAAAATCAGGCGGATATATCAAAGTTGACCAATTTTCATATTTTTCGATTTAAAAGAAAATTAAAATTATTTTTTTTTATTTCTTTGACACATTTTTACGTATTTGATCATAATGAAGAGAAAAATATTTTTTTGGTATTACAAGTTTTCATATTTCTCCGATATTGAAAATTGAAAAAAACCTAATTTCATGGACGAACTATTTCTGAACTATTTCGAACTATTTGCCGCAAGTTGTCCAATTTTCAATTTTTTCTATTTAAAAGAAAATTAAAATTATTATTTTATATCTTTGACACATATTTACACATTTATTCATAATGGAGAGAAAAACAAGTAGAAACGACGTTAAGTTCGTCCGAGCCGAACTTTATATACCATCCAACTTGGATTGCATTCCACAAGGCTGTCGATTGAAGTGCAGTAATATTACAGAAAATTAATATAAATATAATATATAAAAATATAAATAAATTTGGCCAAACCAAAACAAATGGAAATATTGCAAAATAATTTAATAAATAAATATAATATTATTATTGTTTCAAGCCACGCTTATCAGACAAGGCTACCAATACGTTTACACTATATATATATATATATATATATATATATATATATATCGAAATAATACTTCAAGTCTATTCAAAAAATAAATATTCTTATATTTATATTTTCAAAAAAACTTAATACCACAAATGTTGGTGGGTAGTTGGTTGTATTTGCATTCTATTTTAATTTCAAAAGTACAAATTTTGAAAATCCATTATCTCACTTACATAGTGCAAAATAATTTAAATTCATGATTCAAGCAATTTTTGTCGTAAAAGTACGAATTTGGAAAAATCTTTTTATTATGCGTGTCTATGCAGTCAGAGAAATGTATACACTGATTTCCATGATTCTAGTTGTGGCCATTTGGTTGGTACCATTTTTATCCCCTTTTCCAATTTTACCCCCTTAAGAGTACGACTTCTTACAACTAGAGGGATGTACACACCGAATTTCATCATTCTAGCTGTAGCCGTTTAATTGGTACCATTTTTATTCCTCTGTTCCCATTCTATCCCTTGAAAGTACGAAAAACAATTTATTTTTCGTGTCTACGCAGACAGAGGAATGTATACACCGATTTTCATGACTCTAGCTGTGGTCATTTGCTTGGTACTATTTTTATCCCCTTTTCCCATTTTAACCCTAAAAAGTACGAATTTCGAAAAATCCGTTTAATTTAAGTTTCTACGTAATCAGAGGAATGTATATTCGGTCTATACATTTCATTATTCTAGGTGCAGCCGGTTGGTTGGTACCATTTTTATCCCTTTATTCCAATTTTAACCCTTAAATGTACGAATTTGGAAAAACTATTTTTATATTATGTATCTAGTCAATTAGAGGAATGTACACACCGAATTTCATGTTTCTAGCTGTTGTCGTTTAATATGTACCATTTTTATCGCTTTTTACCCCATTTCTCCACCTACGAATAAAAATCACTTTATGGTGCACGTTTTTGTTATAGGGGGAATGCGCATACCCAATATCAAATTAAATACTTTAAATATTAGGGGTAATTATGGGTATTTTTAGTCCTTGTGAGGGTAAAATTTTTTCCTCTGGTCCGATTTCGGACCCACTTTCAATCCCAACCGATCTGCATCCATAAGACACATTTACGGAAATTTTCAACCTCCTAGCTCATTTCGTTCGGAAGCTAGCGTGCTTTCAACAGACAGACAGGCGGGCATAGCTATATCGTCTTAGAATTTTACCACGACCCAGAATATATATACTTTATGGAGTCTCCGACGAATATTTTAAGGTGTTACAAACGGAATGACAAAGTGAAGGTGGAGGGTATAAAAATATTTTTTTTTGTATTATATATTTTCATCTTTCTCAGATATTGAAAATTTGAAAGCCTATGAAGAATAAAATACATATTTAGCAAGGTTGAAGGGTTCCCCGTTATCGAAAGTTCGCAGTTGTTCACAGACACCCGCAGCACGTTATAAAACGTAGGTTTGCCACGAACATCACCTCCATGTATAGCATCACCTTAAACAAATGTTAACATCATAAGTTCTACTCCACAAATGGCGAAAAAAACAATTTCACAAAAATATCAACATTTGAAATGTCTACAAATTTAATAAAAAGGATACAATTTGTCAAAAAATAATTTTATATATATATATGTGGAGAATATCTTTTGAAAATACTTAAAGTATCATGCTTCTGATCAGCATTAACGCCTATTTCAAGTTTATCCCTTAGTTTTTCTCGTTTATTAAAATCTTGCTTTCTACGAGACAAAACTTTAAATGTTTGTTAATACTAAACTAAGACAGATAGAAGCTTGAAATTTAAAGTATTTTTAACACATATTCTTTGATTTGGCATCATAGGCGTAGGAAAGGGGTGGTCGGTGTGGTCTAATACCGCCCCAGAACTTTTTTAGAACCCCCCCATCCATATATTTCAGCAAAAACATTTTAATTTTTCAATCCCAATATTAGGGATGTTTACATGTAAAAACTAGGAATCTTGCTATACTTCTGTGAAAACTTTTAATAGATGGAAATACAGACTGAATCTTTTAATAATCATGACCAACCTAAGAACACCACATGAATTGTTTTCAAACAGAAGGAAATTGTGGAGCTGTAAAGAAGAGTAATTGACAATTACTGTAAGATTTGGAAGTACGATTCCTAGCGTTGCACAGTGGTTCTGCCCATACGACAAAAATAAAAAAGTTTATGTCGTATATTGCGGATGTAATAATGTACATTATCTCTAATCCCATCAAACTTCTGTGTTCCGAATATGTTTTTGTGATATCTATCGGTATTTCTTTAATAAAATCAATAAAAGTGCAAGTTTGCATTGAAGTAAAAAGTTAGTTGAAAGAACGCGAAAAAAGTGATATTTTAGCAGTAAAAATTACAAATAACAAGTCGGCAAAAGTAATTTTTTAAATAACGGAGATGCAAGTGATTGTTATTAATATTACTTTAAAGCTATAGTACTCTTATAAATTAATGCGAGGCTTAGTAGTTTATTTGAATGGACAAACCACATATTATAAATTCACATGGAGATTTAGTTGATATTCCTCTCGATTGACTCAATCAAATGAGTAGACAAATATAGGTAAAAGTCTCAAGATAAAAAATATTTTAATTTCAGCTGCCAATATTTGACACACTTTAAATGCTATTCAAAACACCAAACCTAACAAGTTCTTACAGAACATAAGTTATGGTTCTGTGCATGTAAACATTTGGAAATATTGATGCTGTTGTGATTGAACTGTATATTTTTATACCCTCCACCTCCAGGATGGGGGTGTACTTACTTTGTCATTCCGTTTGTAACGCCTTGAAATAACGACCAGAGACCCTATAAAGTATATATATTCTTGATCGTGATAAAATTCTAAGACCATCTAGCCATGTCCGTCCGTCTGTTGAAAGCACGCTAGCATCTAAACGAAAGGAGCCAGGACGTCCGAATTTTCCATAAATGCGTCTTATAGTCGTAGATCGGTTGGGATTGAAACTGGGCGAAATCGGCCCAAAGAGAAAAATTTTTCGCTCACAAGGACTAAAAATACCCATAATTACCCCTAATATTTTAGAGTATTTATTTATATTTATTTATTTTTTCAATATCTCTGCTTGTACTTACTTGATATTGGGTATGCGCATTCCCCCTCTAACAAAAATGTGCACCATAAAGTGATTTTTATTCGTAGGGGGTGAAATGGGGCAAAAAGGGAAAACATGGTACATATTAAACGACATCAGCTAGAAACACGAAATTCGGTGTGTACATTCCTCTAATTGAGTAGATACATAATATAAAAGTATTTTTGCCAAATTCGTACTTTTAAGGGGTAAAATGGGAACAGAGGGATAAAAATGGTACCAACCAAACGGGTGCACCTAGAATAATGAAATTCGGTCTATACATTCCTCTGATTGCGTAGACACGTAAAATAAACGGATTTTTCTAAATTCGTACTTTTTAGGGTTAAGATGGAAAAAGGGGATAAAAAGAAGAAAAAAGAGTCATGAAAATCGGTGTATACATTCCTCTGACTGCGTAGACACGTAAAATCAGATCAGTTTTTTCCAAATTCGTACTTTCAGGCGATACAATGGGTACAGTGGGATAAAAATCGCACCCACTGAAGGGTTACAGCTAGAATGATGAAATTCGGTGTATACATCTCTCTAATTTCGTAGACACGTATAATAAAGAGATTTTTGATAGTCGTACTCTTAAGGGGGTAAATGGGAAAAAGGGGATGAAAATGGTACCAACCAAATGATACCAGCTAGAATCATGGAATTTGGTGTATATATTCCTCTGACTGTATAGACGCGCAAAATAAAACATGTAATGAAGGTTAAAGTCGGGCGTGGCCGACTATATGATACTCTACACTTCGTCATTATACCCTATGGTGTAGGATATAAAAAGGTCATTACATTTGAACCGGGTGATATACAATGCAGCTATAATAGGAGAATATACTACAAATTCCATACTTCTATCTGTATTTGTAAGAAAATTTGAACACAAACTTTGAATGCGAGCTATATACAAATCTGAACCGATCTGATCCATGTTTAACAAAGGTTTTCTAGTTGAAATATTAGACGCTTTCCCAAATTTTATGTAGTGTTAAATATGTGGTTTCTAGAGCGGAAAGAATCAAAACGGCAACTGTATATAATCTGAACCGATGTGAACCACTTTCGCTATAGTAATTTATATTTGAAACATTAGCTGATGTGCCGAATTAGAAGAAAATTTGTTCAAATTTGAAGAAAATCTGTCAAAGTTTGTGGTTTCTAGAGCGGAAAGAGTCAAATCGGAAGAGATATTTGTATGGAAGCTATATATAAATCTGAACCGTTCTATCATGTTTTTACCAGAGCTGTTTTTAGTTGGAATATAAGGCGTTTTGACAAATTTGAAGAAAATCTGTCAAAGTTTGTGGTTTCTAGAGCGGACAGAGTCAAATCGGAGGAGACATTTGTATGGAAGCTATATATAAATCTGAACCGTCTATCCTATTTTTACCAGAACTATTTCTAGTTGAAATATACGGCGTCTTGCCAAATTGGAGGAAAATCTGTTGAAATATGTGGTTTCTAGAGCGGAAAAAGTAAAATCGGAAGCAAAATTTGTATGGGAGCTATATCTAAATCTGAACCGATTTGCTTCAAATTAAATAGCGTTCGTCCTTATCCCATAAAACTTCGTTGTGCAAAGTTTCATTTAGTTCTAACAACAATTGCAACCTGGTCTTTGATTACAAGAATAGATGGACAGACGGACGGACGGACGGACGGACATCGCTAAATCGACTCAAAAAGTGATTCTAAGTCGATCGGTATAATTAACAATGGGTCTATCTCGCTTCCTAGTGGGTGTTACAAACAAAATACAATATTTATACCCTGTGGCGTAGGGTATAAATATTTTTCGTACTTTTACTATTAAAAATTGGTTGAATACTGAGATTAGGTTATTTTGCACTATGTACGTTAGATAATGGATTTGCAAAATTTGTACACTTGGAATTAAAATGGAATGGAAATATAATCAACTGTAGCACCCACTATCAACCAATATTTATGGTAATTACGCTTTTTAGAAAATATAAATATAAGAATATTTATGTTTTGAATTTACTTGAAGTATTATTTCGATATATATAGTGTAAACGTATCGGCAGCCTTGCCTTATAAGCGTGGTTTGAAATAATAAAAATATTAAATGATTTGAACTGGGATATTGTCCTGGCTCAAGACCATTTTGCTTCTATATTTAATAGAACGCAAATTTATTTACAAATGGCATGGTGACATTTATTACTTGGCTGCAGGCTACCACGATCATGATTTCGACCATGTCAAAAGTCTTTTCAAGTGGCTTCGCAGCGACTTTTCAACATCAAACCCGGCCTCTATAAGGAGATGATTCTCACAAACGAACGAGAAGCACAACTCACTTGCCGAATTTGCGTTTAAAAAATCGCACCAAGTAATAAAGCACACATGCCATCATACAAGCATCTCATTGAGTTGCATATGTAAGTATGTATATATGCAGGTATAGTTACCCAGCAATACTTCTGCCGCGCCAAAGCTCATTTGTTTTAGTTTTTATACACTCCACGAGAGTATTATGGCTTTCTGCATTTGTTTGTAACACCCAAAAGGAAGCGAGATAGACCCATTGTTAAGTATACCGATCGACTTAGAATCACTTTCTGAGTCGATTTAGCAATGTCCGTCTGTCCATCTATTGTTGTAATCAAATTACAGGTCGCAATTACAGTCCGATCTTAACAAAAATTGGCACAAGTAAGTTTTGTGGATCAAGGACGAACGCTATATAATTTGAGGCAAATCGGTTCAGATTTAGATATAGCCCCCATACAAATGTCGCCCCCGATTTGACATTTTCCGCTCTAGAAACCACATATTGTACCCACTTTTCTTTAAATTTGGCACAACATCTTATAATCCAACTAGAAACACCTATGCAAAAATTGGAAAAGATCGGTTCAGATTTGGTTATAGCCCCCATACAATTTTTCGATCTAGAAACGACATATTATACCCGATTTTCTTTAAATTTGACACAACATCTTACAATCCAACTAGAAACACCTATGCAGAAATTCGGTATGATCGGCTCATATTTAGATATAGCCCCCATACAAATGTCACTCCAGATTTGACATTTTCCGCTCTAGAAACCACATATTGTACCCGATTTTCTTTAAATTTGGCACAACAGCTTATAATCCAAGTAAAAAACCTATGGTGAAAGTGGCTAAGATCGGTTCAGATTTAGATATAGCACAAATACAAATGTTGCTCCTAAATGTTTAACCGATTTTGGCCAAACTATACATATTATATTTCACCTATTTTGTTGCAGATTTCAACATTTTTTATCAAACACATACATTTACAGGATACAAAAATCCTTCCGGTTTTCACTTTTTCACCGAATTAAATTGTATTCGGCTCAAGACTAGTTTGATGTTGAAAAGTCGCTGCGAAGCCGCTTGAAAAGACTATTGACATGGTCGAAATCATGATCGTGGTAGTCTGCAGCCAAGTAATAAATGTCACCATGCCATTTGTAAATAAATTTGCGTTCTATTAAATATAGAAGCAAAATGGTCTTGAGCCAGGACAATATCCCAGTTCAAATCAAATATTGATTACAGACCAAAAAAAAAATGCAAACGAAAAAACTAAAATAAAAATATTATATTTATTTATAAAATTATTTTTTCTATGTTTGTATTTGTTTTGGTTTGGCTATATTAAAAACATTTACATTTTCCTGTACTTCTACGAAAATCGTCAGCCTCTGTGGAATGCAATCCATGGTGTAGGGTATATAAAGTTTGGCACGGCCGTACTTAACGCCGTTTTTACTTGTTCTGTTTTCTCATGGTACTTTCCACCTATTTATTTTAATTTCGTTGGTATAGGTACCAAAAGGCAAAAAGAGGGCGTCTTAATATGGATTTTGCGGATTCATCGAAGAGAACAAAGCTGCGTAGATTAGCAAAATTGACGGAAACATATGAATTTGTGACTGATGCCATACGTACATGTATGTTTATAACCAGACCATATACACAGGAAACTAGACGTTGTATATAGAAGAACTGTGTACTAAGATTTCCATTTAGTGCTCTTTTCTCTTTTTTACAGTATTCGAAAAAAATATATAGATGTTTAATAATTTATTTTCGTACTTCTCCGAGCCATACAAAGGCGATATGGGTAACAAATGGGTGAGAAGAATGTCTGTTAAAAGCAATTAAAACTTAATTCTTTAATCTGTATTGAGAACCATTTCAAATTTACCACTTTCAAAAGTAGAGATTCTGTACATAAACTTATTTTGTTTTTTACTTTCCCCAAGAAGATGCAAACTATTCCAATATTTGGACAGTCTTAAAATGCTGCAAATGTAATGTCGGGCTACAAGAATATATTTCAATTGAAATTGAAGAAAAAATGCACGCACAAATTTAAATCAGCATTGATATTTTTCAATGTTGTGCCGCTTATTTGTTTTTCTAAACATGAGATCATAGGAAAACATTTAACAACATTGAGAAATATTTTATAAAAAAATATAAATATTTTGCCAACAAAAATGGCATTCCCATAGAGCTTATAAGAATTTAAACAAGTAAGGAAAGGCTAAAGTCGGGCGGGGCCGACTATATGATACACTCCACTTTCTATCTCAATACAATTCAATTCGGTAAAAAATGGAATACGGGAAGGATTTTTGTATGATTCCTAATCATAGGCTAATATGACCTGACCCAATTTGTTAAATCGAGAAGAATATTTGTATTGGGGCTACATCCGCACATGGAATGATGTGACCCACTTACACAGGTCAAGTACAACATGTTATGCTCAATTTGAATAAATTCTCTGAAAATACGTGGTTTCTGGGTTGGAAAAAGTCAAGCCGGGAGCGAAATTTGTATGGGAGCTATATATAAATCTGAACCGATATGACCCATTTTTACCATGGGTGATTCTAGTGGAAACATAAGATATTTTGCCAAATTTGAAGAAGATCTGTTAAAATATGTGGTTTTCCAGAGCAAAAAAGTCAAATCGGGAGCGATTTTGAATGGGAGCTATCTATAAATCTGAACCGATCTGACCTATTTTCACCACAGGGCTTTCTAGTTTAAATATAAGATGTTTTGCCAAATTTGAAAACAATCTAATAGAATATGTGGTTTTTAGAGCAAACAAGTCAAATCGGGAGCGAAATTTGAAACATAAGATATTTTGCCAAATTTGAAGAAGATCTGTTAAAATATGTGGTTTTCTAGAACAAAAAAGTCAAATCGAGAGCGAAATTTGAATGGGAGCTATCTATAAATCTGAACCGATCTGACCTATTTTCACCACAGGGCTTTCTAGTTTAAATATAAGATGTTTTGCCAAATTTGAAAACAATCTAATAGAATATGTGGTTTTTAGAGCAAACAAGTCAAATCGGGAGCGAAATTTGAATTCACCATAGGTGTTTTCAGATGGATTATAAGATGTTGTGCTAATTTTAAAGAAAATCGGGTACAATATGTGCTTTATAACTAACTAACTTCTGCCAAATTTCATGATAATCGGATAGCAAATGCGACCTGTAGAGTGCGAACAAGAATAGATGGACAGCAGACGGTCAGACAGACAGATATCGTTAAATCGATTCAGCTGGCGATTCTAAGCCGATCCGTATACTTGAAGGGGTCTATCTCGATTATTTCTTGATCTTACAAACATTTGGCGCGAAACTAACTGATAATACCCTAGTCCACGAAGTGGTGTAGCATATAAAAATCGCACCATGTAATAAACCATACATGCCACCTTACAAGCATCTCATTGAGTTGCATATGTAAGTATGTGTATATGCAGGTATATAATCTATAAAATTTATTTTCACTCCACTCTAGTATACATGGCATTAACTAAAATAAATGTTGAATGTTAGTTTGATGAGCACGAAGAACATAAGCGATGGAGAATTTTACTCTCAAAAGTGTTATACACTCCAAAGAGCGTAAATATACAAGAGGGGAAATCTCGCTCTTTGTCTGTTAACTTGTAGAGAGGCCGAGCTATGCCGCCGAACAGCAATAACATTTCTGCAAAGCACAATTGTTTGTCGTTAGTTTTATGTTTTAATAAGTTTTTAGTAATAAATTGAAATATATTTCAAACATTTAGCAATCAAACACATATATTCATTGTTTTCCATATTTTAATATTTTGCTGTAAAAAGCTAACTTGGCTTTAACAGCACTGTTATTGCCCAACGGTGCTCCGGTAATAACAGACAAAGAGTAAGATTTCTTGTCTTGTATGTAGAAGGTCTTTGATACACTCTATTTCTCTCTATATATTTCTATGATTATAACACTAAAGACTCAGTAGCAGGGATGCAAAACCATAACTTTGGGTAAAGCGACCATTTTCTACCGAAGAATTTTTAATATGGATAGAGACTTGTTGTGGGGGAAGCAATGTTATCAACGGGGTTTCTGTTACGCGGATCATGAAGAACAATTTGCCATTAATTTTTGTTAAGCGAGTAAATACATACAAATTGTATGCTATCAAGCCCATTATATCGTACTGCTCCTATATCTGGTCACATCTTTTGTTTTAGTTTTTTTAATATAAGTATACTAGCAGTACTCACTGCTTCGCACGCGAAAGAGCCAGCTATTTGTTAATTTTATCCGTCTTTGTTTTTGGATAGTATTTATTTAATTTTCTTTTAGTGGATATAGATAAATCTAAAATAGTAATTTAAAAACCTCCTATTACTCACACAGAGCCAAAGGAATGTGCTTGTCGATATGCACTATTTTAGTTGAACTACTTCGTATGTATTATTTTTATAATATTATACCAAGTTTTGAACAAAAAATTACAACCATTTATATCCTCGATCTCATGTTTCTAGATTCAGCCAGCCAGTTTACAACTTTTTGCATTTCATTCCCAAAAAGTACACATTTGAAAAATCACATGTTTTTTTGCTTCCCCTAAAAAAATTATGTTCCGCGCTTACGTAATTAAAGGATTGAATCAAACTACTGCGCTTCTAAAGGGTGTTTTTTATTGAGGTATAGAACTTCGAATTGAAATAAAACACAAGAAAATCGTTTTAATGTCCATCAATTTGGCTTTATTGGAAGGATAATTTTATGCCATTAATGTTTAAATATGAGCCAATTCTACAGGTCCAATTTTCAACCACTTTTTCGAGCATATGGGGCCGTATGTTGGCAATAACGCCACGAATGTTGGCTTCCAAGTCCCCTAACATTTCTGGTTTGTTGGCGTAGACGAGCGACTTCACATATCCCCAAAGAAAATAATCCAATGGTGTCAAATCACACGATCTTGGTGGCCAATTGACAGATCCATTCCGCGAAATTATGCGCTCATCGAATGTTTCCTTCAATAATTCGATTGTGACGTGCGCTGTGTGGCATGTAGCGCCGTCTTGTTGGAACCACAACTCATCCACATTCATGCCATCCAAAATAGTCGGTTATCATGTCTCTATACCGGTCTCCATTAACGGTAACTGACTCTCCAGCATTATTTCGGAAGAAGTATGGCCCAATGACTCCACCAGCCCATAGAGCACACCAAACAGTCAGTTTTTGTGGATGTAATGGCGTCTCAAGGGTCTCATGTGGATTCTCTTCACTCCAAATGCGGCAATTTTGCTTGTTGACGTAGCCATTCAACCAAAAATGAGCCTCATCACTGAACAAAATTTTGTGATGAAAATCAGCATCGAGATGAATCTCATTTTCGGCCCCTACACCAAAATCACGACGCATTGCATGGTCTCGCGGCTTTAATTCTTGCACAAGCTGGATCTTGTAAGGTCGCAAGCCAAGATCTTTGCGCAAAATCTTCCATAAAGTTGATGGACAAAGCTCCAATTGCTGTGCACGGTGGCGAATCGATTCATTCGGGTCCTCTTCAACACTTTGCTCTACAGCGGCAATTGTTTCTTCGGTGCGCACTGTTCGACGTCTCTGCGGATGCGTATTATCACATAGAGTAAACGTAGTGCGAAAACGATCCATGGTTAACCGAATTAATTGCTCTGATGGACGATTATGTCGACCATAAAATGGACGGAGCTTGCGGTGAACTTCGCGAACTGAACCATTACTTTCGAAATAAATTTGCACGATTTCCAAGCGTTGTTCTTTTGTCAACCTGTTCATGATGAAATGGCAAACCAAACTAAATATTAATCACTTGACAGCTGACAAAATGGCCGCCAGTTAAAAAAGTGATGCCAACTTAAAGTTCTATACCCCAATAAAAAACACCCTTATATGGTCAGAGGAATTTACACACTAAATTTCACGATTCTAGCTGTAATACTTTTGTTGGTACCATTTTTACCCCTTTTTGTCCCGCTCGCAAAATCAAATTTTACTTCGTTTCTATATGGTCAGAGGAATTTACATACCAAATTTCACGATTCTAGCTGTAATACTTTAGTTGGTACCATTTTTATATCTTTTTGTCCCGCTCGCCCCTTTAAAGTACAAATTTCGAAAAATCCAATTTTACTTCGTTTCTATATGGTCAGAGGAATTTACATACCAAATTTCACGATTCTAGTTGTATTACATTAGTTGGTACCATTTTTATATCTTTTTGTCCCGCTCGCCCCTTTAAAGTACAAATTTCGAAAAATCCAATTTTACTTCGTTTCTATATGGCCAGAGGAATTTACATACCAAATTTCACGATTCTAGTTGTAATACATTAGTTGGTACCATTTTTATCCCTTTTTGTCCCGCTCGCCCCTTAAAAGTACATATTTCGAAAATCCCTATTTGTAGGTCGTCTGCATGGTCATTGCAAAGAACTCACCGAATTTCATGTTTATAGCTACTGCCGTTTAGTCAGGACGAACGTTCGATGTTTATCCCTTTTTGGGCCATTTTACCCCCTAAAAGTACGAATTTCGTAAAACCTGTCTCAGTCGACGTCTACGTCAAATTTGGGAACTACCCTGAAAATTTCATGACCCTGGCTTCAGCCGTTTGGTCTGGGGGCTGGTCAATGATAAGTCAGTCAGCAACGCAACTCTTTTATATATATAGATTATCTGAGTTTCCCATTCTGATGCCCAGATCGTCATATTCTCCTCCATCCTATTCATCGGAAACTCCATAAATTATATATATACTGAAGAAAATATCGCAGTTGTATCGACCAGTGTTAATGATGACCATCAATTATCGATTCGTCGCCGTTCGCAGCAATTGGGCCTCTGTTACTCAAAAACGTGGAAATGCCAAAATTGGACCATTTGAGGCGCAGTCAAGGTCAACATTTGCATGAAATAATCTTCAAACATTAAATTTTTTGAAAAACTTTCCTATGGCTTTTAAAAAATCACTCTTTATATATATATATATATTATTAGATATCACAATAATTGAATGACTAGTACAACCTTGTATATTCATGTTTCAATTACTTTCTTGTCCAACTGACACGCCGAAGTCTCTTACGGAGAAATATTTTATAAGAACTTCATTTCTACGTCTGCTCTTGACTTGTTAACTTTATACAATTTCATCTATTAAATCGGGTTTTTTTTGTGCTTTCAGGAGCGTTTAGCTCACTGACGGCTTGATCTAGGAACGACACATTTTGCTAATCATCATTAAACAATTCAAACTTTATTTTCAAGGGGTGACTGGAAAATATTTTTCCATTTGTATGGAACACGACCCAGCCTACCATGTATAAGTATAATACTTCAAGTGTAATCAAAAAGTTAATATGAGATAGCAATCTTTAAAAATATCCCAAAAATATTAGGTTATTATCAGTCGTCATTAGAAAGAAACATTTTCCCACAGGGCCGATTCGCCTGTTTGCATTTTTTCATTCCAGCCACAGACCAATTGTTTCACTTCATAGTGGAATGCAGACACATATTTTTTTTTATTTTATTTTCATTTCGACCATAAAATTACGAATTTGGGGAAGTACTCTTATTTTGCAGACGAATGTAAACAAATAATTTCGTTTGCTTGATACCAATTGCATCCCGAATATCGAAAGATATCTTTATTTTTCGCGTCTACTCAGTCTGAGCAATGCACACACCGAAT
This sequence comes from Polietes domitor, assembly GCA_947397865.1. NCBI lineage: Eukaryota > Metazoa > Arthropoda > Insecta > Diptera > Muscidae > Polietes > Polietes domitor. Next base: position 168,208,068 of record OX377620.1, on the reverse strand, counting down.
TTCACTGATCTAACTGAAAATGTTTGGTTAGTACTATTTTTATCCCCTTTCGCGTCATTTACCCCCTAAAGGTACAAATTTAGAAAAATTCCTTTATGTTTCGCGTCAGATGAATGCATACACTGAATTTCATGATTCCAACTTCAGCGGTTAGTGTGGTACGATTTTTATCCCTCTTTTCAAATTATATCCCTTCAAAGTACGAATTTTGAAAAATCCATCTAATTTACGTGTGTATGCAATTAGAGAGATGTGCATTCCGAATTTCATGTTTCTAGCTGTTATCGTGTCATTGGTACCATTTTTATCCCTTTTCGTCCCATTTGGCCCGCTAAAAATTTTATTGTTGCTTTCAGGCTACAAGAGGAATGCACAAAACATATTTCGAGTGCATATAAAGCAGAAATTGAAAAAAGTGCTTAAATAATCTAAATATTAGGGGGTATTTTCAGTCGTTGTTAGGGAAAATCGTTTCCCTCTGGGCCGATTTCGCCCAATTTCAATTCCCACCGATCTGCAACCATAAGACACATTTAGGAGAAATTTGAACACCCCATCTCACTTCATTCGGAAGCTAGCGTGCTTTCAACAGACAGACAGACGGACATGGCTAAATCGTCTTAGAATTTTACCACGACCCAGATTATATATACTTTATGGTGTCTCCGTTGCATATTTCAAGGTGTTACAAACGGAATGACAAAGTGAATATACCCCCATCCTTAGGTGGAGGGTATAAAAATAAGTAAGGAAAGGCTAAAGTCGGTCGGGGCCGACTGTATGATACCCTACACTTTCTACTGCACTGCAATTCAATTCGGTGAAAATCGTGAACGCCATTTGTATGGGAGCTATATATAAATCTGAACCGTTCTCATCCACTTTTACCACAGATGTTTCTAGTGTAAAAATAAGTTATTCTGCCGAATTTGAAGAAAATCGGTTAAGGTGTATTGTTTCTACAGCGGTTAACCACAAATCGGGAGCGAAATTTATATCGGAGCTATATTTAAATCTGAACCTATTTGACCCATTTTCACCACAGAGGTTTTCAGCCTAGATATAAGGTGGGGCTATATCTAAATCTGAGCCGATTTGCTTCAAATTAAATAGCGTCCGTCCTCGACTAGCAAAAATCGTTTGTGTCAAGTTTCGTTAGAATCGGACAATAATAGCGACCTGTAGCGTGATTACAAGAATAGATGGACAGACTGAGAGAATTATTAGTGTCAGAACAATATTTAAGAACTTTGTGGGAATCATTTCTGTGGAAGATCTTAACCCTCTAGCTCTACTCTGTATGGGTCAATATGACCCTCTTTTCGAGAATATCAAAAAAGTGGTCGGTGCAAAAATCCAAAATTTGTAATTGCATTTATTTCAACTTTCTCTATCTTGGTTTACGAAACTAGTCTGTCACAAATATTCCCTATGTATGAGAGCTATATGTAAATCTGAACCGATGTGACCCATTTTCACCGTGGGCGTTTCTAGTTGAAATATAAGATATTTTGCAAGACTTGAAGAAGATCTGTTAAAAAAATGTGCTTTCTAGAGCGGAAAAATTCAAATTGGGAGCGAAATTTGTATGGGAGCTATATATAAATCTGAACCGATCTAAAACAGTTTTACAACAGATGTTTACAGTTGAAATATAAGGTGTTTTGCCAATTTTGAAGAAAATATGTTAAAATATTTGGATTCTAGAGCGGAACGAAATTCAAATTGGGAACGAAATTTATATGGGAGCTATATATAACCAGTAAGAAAAGGCTAAAGTCGGGCGGGGCCGACTCTATGATACACTCCACTTTCAATCCGAATACAATTCAATTCGGTGAAAAAGTGAAAACGGGAAGGTGTTTTGTATCCTGTAAATGTATGTGTTTGACAAAAAATGTTATATCGGAAAGGACATTTGTATCATTTGTATATTGAAACGTGGAACGAAATAGGTGAAATATAAAATGTATAGTTTGGCCAAAATCGGTTAAACTTATGGGAGCAACATTTGAATTTGGGCTATATTTAAATCTGAACCGATCTTACCCACTTTCACCATAGTTTTGTTTAGTTAGATTATAAGATGTTGTGCGAAATTTAAAGAAAATCGAGCACAATATGTGGCTTTTAAAGCGGCAAAAGTCAAATCGGGAGCGACATTTGTATGGGGGCTATATCTAAATCTGAACCGATCTTACCCAATTTCTACATTGGTGTTTCTAGGTGGATTATAAGATGTTGTGCCTAATTTAAAGAAAATCGAGTACAAAATGTGGTTTCTAGAGCGGAAAATGTCAAATCGGGAACGACATTTGTATGGGGGCTATATCTAAATCTGAACCGATTTGACCTATTTTCAGCATAGATGTTCTTAGTTTAAATATAAGATGTTTTGCCAAATCTGAAGACAATCGGATACAATATGTGGTTTCTAGAGCGGAAAAAGTCAAATCGGGAGCGAATTTTGTATGGGAGCTATATATAAATCTGAACCGATCTGACCGATCTGACCGATATTCACCATGGGTGTTTCTAGTGGAAATATAAGATGTTTTACCAAATCGGAAGACAATCTGATACATTATATGGTTTCTAGAGCGTAAAAAGTCAAATCGGGAGCGAAATTTGTATGGGAGCTATATATAAATTTGATCCGATCTGTCCGATATTCACCATGGGAGTTTGTAGTGGGAATATAAGATGTTTTACCAAATCTGAAGACAATCGGATACAATATGTGGTTTCTAGAGCGGAAAAAGTCAAATCGGGAGCGAAATTTGTATGGGAGCTATATATAAAACTGAACCGATCTGTCCGATATTCACCATGGGAGTTTGTAGTGGGAATATAAGATGTTTTGCCAATTTTAAAGAAAATCTGTTGTAATATGTGGTATCTAGAGTGAAAAAAGTCAAATCGGGAGTGAAATTCGTATGGGGGCTATATCTAAATCTGAACCGATTTTCTTCAAATTAAATAGCGTTCGTCCTTATCCCGAAAAACATCGTTGTGCAAAGTTTCATTTGGTTCTGTCTACAATTGCGACCTGTATCGTGATTACAAGAATAGATGGACGGACAGACAGACAGACAGACAGACAGACAGACAGACAGACAGACAGACAGACAGACAGACAGACAGACGGACGGACATTGCTAAATCGACTCAGAAAGTGATTCTAAGACGATCGGTATAATTAACAATGGGTCTATCTCGTTTCCTTTTGGGTGTTACAAACAAATGCACAAAGACATAATACTCTCGTGGAGTGTATAAAAATGATCTAACACATTTTTACCACAGGTGTTTCTAGTTGAACTATAAGATGTTTTGCCAATTTTGAAGAAAATCTGTTGAAATATGTGGTATCTAGAGTGAAAAAAGTCAAATCGGGAGTGAAATTCGTATGGGGGCTATATCTAAATCTGAACCGACTTTCTTCAAATTAAATAGCGTTCGTCCTTGCCCCGAAGAACTTCGTTGTGCAAAGTTTCGTTTAGTTCTGGCTACAATTGCGACCTGTATCGTGATTACAACAATAGATGGACAGAAGGACAGACAGACGGACATTGCTAAATCGACTCAAAATGTGATTCTAAGTCGATCGGTATAATTAACAATGGGTCTATCACTCTTCCTTTGGGTGTTACAAACAAATGCACAAAGACATAATACTCTCGTGGAGTGTATAAAAAGGGTTACGCGAGTTTTTCACAATTTTTGATTTTATGACCAAAATTTATTTCAAAAAAATTTCGACACAGTCCAGAACCCGAGGACCTCCGATTTCTATAAAATTTGGCATGTTTGTTCCCCTCGCTGCTGCGAATTTTTA